>WBZZ01000876.1:22500-58358 GCA_019918135.1 Paulinella micropora | reverse complement strand
TTTGTTGTAGTTCAATGGAGTGAAGAAGGTAAAACGAAAAAGAAAAGATTTAATTTTTCAGAATTTGGTAAAAGGTCTAGAGAACAAGCATTAAAAGAAGCAAATAGATTTTATGAAGAAAACATAAGACCAAAGCACGAAGTTTGGAAAAAATATAATGACGAACGAGTTAAACAGAACAAAAAACAATACAAAAATGAATACAACAAGGAATGGATGAAGAACAAATGGATATGTGAATGTGGATATGAAACCACCAGAGGATACAAAACAAGACACCTTCAATCAGTCTATCACGAACTAGGTATGAAAGGAATTGACTTATCAAATGATAAATTATAAGTTTAATTTTTCAACTTTCTTTTTTTCTCTTTTGCTCGTTCTAATATTATTGCTGTCAATACTTTCTTTTTTGAGTTGCTGATCTGTCTTCTTTTCTTTAGTTGCTTCCTTGACTTTGTCTGCTAGTTGAGGTTTAACTTCATCCTGTTGTTCATTCATTTTAGACTTTAATAACTGCTGAGGGCTAACTAGTTCGTGGTCTGAAAGTATCAACTTGAAGCCCTTTCGGCCTTTAACCGTATATACCTTTTTAGAATACTGGACGTCGCCTTTACTGAAAACAGTTCGTTCTAGTTCTTTTCTTACTGTTGAATTCTTAGGAAATGAATTAATAAGACCTGCTCTATATATTTCTTGGTCATTCTTCTTTTTACCATAATAAACTTCCATTGGTGTAGCTTTTATTGTATTATGAAATGTATTATTATAATTATCAACAATTTCATTAATGTAAGGAACCCAAACAAAATCGTCATTAACTTCCCACATAAAATTCAAATCATTTCTTACTGTTCTAATAAATCTATCTACTATACCCATAGTTCGGTGGTCGCCAACTTCGTTAGTTGTATGTTGAATTCCGTTGTCTTTAAAGTATTCAGCAACTTGACCTTTATATTCACTCCCGTTGTCGGACGTAATCCTTTTAGGTTTCGGCATTTTTTTTAATCCTTCCAATACTTCACCAGTTGATTTATTTTTTATCGGTTCAATCCAGCCACGGCGAGAATAAACATCAATCATTACTAAACCAAAGTTGTAGTTTTTGTTTCCTTTCTTAGTTGCTATTTTAGACATATCCATTAAGTCAATGAACACTTGGCTTAATGGTTCAGGCTCAGGGGCTAGTATAGTATTCCATTTTTAGGGGTCTTAGATTGATGGTGTATTTCAGAAGCTTCTTCAATTTTCTTTTTTTCAAGTTCTTCCTTATCTTGCGGAGACTCCGACTCCGTTTCAGTATTTTGTGGATTGCTGTGTTTATGGTCCATTGCTGTATGCGGCTAAAAAAGTAAGGTAGTTTATCACGATATATAAAAGAGTAAATAATAAGTCGTGCATAAAGTTATATATTAGAATTTAAGAAAAATTTTAGATGTATCATTGTTTTCTTTTTTTGGTTTCTCGGGTTGTTGATTATAAACATTAACTGATATGTTTGATTTCTTGCCTTTACCTTTCTTAGGCTGTTCCTCTTCTTCCTCGCTTTCCTCGCTCTCACTCTCCTCTTCCACTTTCTTTTTCACCACTTTCTTCGCCTTCTTCTGTTTAGTCTTTAATTTCATACCCGCAACCCGTTGAGCGATTAGGTCAGCAAAGTCCTGTTCTACTTCCTCATCCGAACTGCTCTCCTCACTTAGCTCACCGTCCCGCCCATCAATCATATCCTTAGCCAACTGTTTCTTAGACACGTGGTCCATCTTTTCGTCTTCGTTCATTTCTTTCACATTCTTCGCCTCTTCCTCCGCGAGTAATTCCCTAGCCCTCTCAATCTTTCTCTGCTTAGCCTTTTCCTTTCGCCTCGCATTAGCGATTCTAAGATTTTCTACCGAAGATTTGCCCGGCATACTGTCTACGACCGTAGGTTGGTAATTGTTTGCTATGGATTGCTATATTTTCCTAAATATAATATTTTAATTAAGATAATATATACAACAATGGGCAGTCAATACAAATCGCTCTTAGGCTTGTCTGAAATTGCGGTGGATTCACTAGATATAGCCAACCTTGATTTAACGAACACAAACATAGTGGGCTTATACACAGATAGGGTGCCAGAAGATGCTGACCCCGTAAATCTTTATTTTACCAACAGCCGATTTGACACACGACTGGCTACCAAAAGCACAACTGACATAAAAGAAGGCACTAATCTATACTATACTGATGGAAGGTTTGACACAAGATTTTCAAACAAGTCAATAGATGCTTTAAGTGATGTAGTCATAACAGGCACACCCGCCGATAACCAATTGCTCATTTATAGCACGGGGCAATGGAGAAATGTGGTATCACCCTTTCTGAGATTAGACGGCCTCACTATGATGTTTGGAGATTTGAATATGGGAGGTTTTAATGTAGTAAATGTAAATCTTGTTGACAACATTGATGTTTCCGCCCTTGATGCTTCCGTGGTTAAACTAACAGGCAACCAAACAATAACAGGAGCAAAGAATTTTTCCACGAATAGACTGAGAGTGAGTGGCAATACGGCACCAACTTCTGGGGCTGGTATAGAATTAGCATACGACAGCGATGTCAAAGCTGGTATATTAACTTCAATTGATAGAGATACAGTCGCATATAAACCATTTATATTTGGAGGTGATTCATTTTATTTTGGCGGAGGGTCGGGCGATATATTCACCATTTCAAATACGGAAGTAAAGTCAATGAAACCGCTAAATATGGGAGGATTTGAAATTACAAATGTAGGTAATGTTGATGGTATTGATGTTTCGGCTCTTGACACAAATGTCGTTAAACTAACAGGCGACCAGACTATAACAGGGAATAAAACATTTACTACTTATGTGACCGTAAAAGACTCAAATCCATTAAATACGGGCAAATTATTCTTCAATTACAACAATAATATGGGGTCTATTTATTCGTCGGAGGCAGGTGGAGCAACTGGCTATCCATTATCTTTTGTAGGCTCGTCCATACTTTTTGCTCCAACAACAGGAGGTGGAATGACATTGACAAATAATGTTTTAAATTTTAACAGCACAACAGCAATCAGCGAACTGCCCGCACCATTCTACGACGGCGATGCTTCAACAAAGGCTTACACCGATACGAAACTGGCAAAGGACGGCACAGTGGCTATGACGGGCAGTTTAAATATGGGCGGATTTAACATAACAAATGTGGGTAATGTTGACGGTATTGATGTATCCACCCTTGATACCGCAGTCGTCAAACTAACAGGAGACCAAACCATAGTTGGTATTAAAACATTTAGCAGTATAATAAATGCGAGTGCTGGTCTTGATATGAAAAGTCAAAGCATAACAAATGTAAATCTCGTTGATGGTATTGATGTTTCTGCCCTTGATACTTCGGTTGTCAAACTAACAGGAGACCAGACCATAGCAGGGAATAAAAAATTTACTTCAATAATAGAAGTGCGGGGCGCCACAGCTCCAACCGCTTTTGATGGTATTGGTATTGCCTTTGATACTGCAACAAATATAGGAGAGATTGTGGCACAAAAAACAGCAACCGCGGCCTATTATCCAATACAAATAACGGGTTCGTATGTTGATTTATATGCGGGGGATAATGTAATTGCGACAGCAACGGGCACGACACTATCTTTAAACAATAGAAAAATAACAAACTTAGCCACACCAACAGCGACAACGGACGGGGCAAACAAAAGTTATGTGGATACATTAGACGGGCAAAATGTGAAACTAACAGGAAACCAAACCATAGCAGGAATTAAGACATATAGCAGTGGTGTTGAAATAACGGGAAATTCAATCAATGCGACAACAAAAGGAACATTCGTGGTTTTCAATTCTACCAGTAATATCGGGTCAATTGCTAGTTTGGATATGAAAACTGCGACATATTACAACTTTGAAATTTCTGCCAAAAAAATAAGTTTTATTATTGACTGGACGATAGTCGGCTGGGTAAATGCTTCGGGGCTAGATTGTAATAGTAGCAAAATAGCCAACCTTGGAACTCCGACATTATCAACAGACGGAGCGAATAAAAGTTATGTTGATACTAATTTCGTGGGACTAACAGGCGACCAAACAATAACAGGAATTAAAATATTTAATGGAAGTAGAAATGATGTAAGAGCACTGACCTTATTAAGCCAAGCCGATTTTAATAATGTGGATATCATTAATGGCGGGAATATAACATATAATGGGGCTCGGATATTAAACCAAAACGGAGGAGACATATTCTTTTCACAGACGACGGGTGATTGGCAGTCTTTCTTATATACTTTAAACACTGATTCAAGTGGAACCGCCGACCAAAGAGGCTACCTATTCACGAATGTAGCATTTGACGTAAAAGGAGCAGGACTTTATATTTCAAAACTTTTGGATAATAAGTCGCTGTCGTCTGACATTGTCCGTTTTAACAATGCTGGTGGTATGAGGTTTTATGGGGCTTTGGATATGAATTCAAACAATATAACGAGTGGTGGAACAATAACAGGAACAACATTAACGGCAACCGCGGGAGTATCTACAACCACACTCACGGCAAGCGGATTATTAACAGCCGATGGAGGCTGCAAGTTATCTATCCAAAATAAAGTAGACGGGGGAAGCGGACAAGGTATATTTTTATATGATACAGATACTACAAGCTGGGGGATTTATATGGCAACTAATCAAGGAGCCACGAATACTAGAAGTTTAGCAGGTGGTTCAGCAGTCGCAGGAAATGATTTCAATCAATGGGCTATGCGATTTAGATGTAATGCTGGTTCAGATACCGGGTTTGTGTGGGAAAATGGTTCAGAGCAATTGTTGATGTCTTTGAATGGACTTAATGGGACTTTATGGACAAAAGGATTAATAACTGCAAGTGCGGGTGTATCAACAACAACTTTAACAACGAGCGATAAAATAACAACAGCACTAGGCAAACCGATAATCATAGGCAACTCAACAAAGGGAGTGGGTTCAACAGGTGGTTTAGAAATATACGGGACGGCGAGTAATGTCGCAGGAGCACATATACAGGCAATAACTTCAGCCGATGTCTATCCAGTTTTTCAACAACTAAACTGGTCGCACGACAATGTCAATTTAAGTTTTGATGCTTATTTTGATGGCACGAACTGGAAATCAAGCCACAGCGGTTCAAACTTTCTAATTCAAAAAGGTGGAAAACTCGCTTTTTATTATAATTCAGGAACAGCGGTTGGAAACAATATATCTTACACTGAGGCGATTAATATTAATACGTCGGGAGAGTTAGTTTTACCAACAGCATCCAGCGGTAATTTATTAATACGAAAAAGACCCGCTTCTACTAATGACCCGCAACTATTTTTTAAATCGGGAGGATATACGAATTATGCATCAATAGTTTCTTCAACTGGTTTGCTTCATGCTTGGACTACTTCAAACTCTACTACTGGCGAGCCGTCAGGCAGTTATAATTATATTCCGCTTAATGGTGCTTGGACAAACTCCTCGGATAGGAGATTAAAAGCAGATATTAAACCATTAGACTGCGGTGATTGTTGCGAGAAACTAATGAAAATAAATTGTTGTTCTTATTATTGGAAATCAGATGAGAAGAAAGAAAAAAAAGGCCACGGATTTATTGCGAAGTCAAAAAAGTATTTCCTGAATTTGTATCTGAAAGTGGAATGAAAGCGGATGATGGAGACGGCTACCTTGAAGGCATAACATATACAGATTTTATACCTGTATTGGTCAGTGCTTTTCAACATATGGCGGAAAAGGTAGTTAATTTAGAGAAAGAAAATAAAACTTTACTTAATATATTACAAGACCAAACCAACCAATTAGCAGAACTAAGAGCAGCAGTATTCCCTCCCAATGCCTAGATTACACCCACCGCCAATCATAGAGACGGAAGAACTCACACCAGAACTCAAAAACCGTGTGCTAGATGTCCAAATTAAGCAGGAAGAAAAAAAATTAGACCACGAATACGAGGACAGCTGGGATTGCTGTTTGACTAAGCGAAAAACCGACAGCCGACTTATTAAATACTTATTTCAAATGGGTATCATTATCGCCATTATAACCCTTTGTATTGTAAGGCTGTCTGAAAAGAACTTACCGTGCGAGGTTGCCAACACTTATGTGGGTATTTTAACACTATTAATAGGCATCTGCCTTCCTAGCCCATCTAGTTCAAAGAAGTGAGCATTCATATAGCTGGGTTTTATACCAAGAAGCATCATTTGAGCAGATTAGCGGAATAGCTTCATCAAAACTAACACACCAATCGCTGAAAGGCTTATACACACATTTAAATTTGGTTTCTATTCCTTTTTGAATACACCACACACAACTTTCATTTTTTTTTATCGCTGACCCGCGAATAGAAATCGCAAGCTGTCCGACCTAACACAGAGCACACAAATAATAATATTAATAACATAATATATTATACAACATATAGAACCTTTTTACAACCTACGGTCGTAGACAGTAAAAAAAGCTTCACCAAAAACCATTGGAGGTGCGGAGGCGAAGTCTCTGCGAATGAGTGAGTTCAAATACCAAAAGATTATTTTTCTGAGTAATGATTTTGCTGGCGGTAGCAAGACATTTGACAAAAACATTCAAATGAACTTTACACCAACAAGAATGAATGTTAAGTTTATCCACTATATGAATGATATGACGGAGACGAAAACAAAAATCCTTCAAATGGACCGCATTGGAATTATTGGCACATTCGCCGACAGCAACACCGCAAACATTTCCAATCTTAGCTACAACTTAGGTATTATTAATTGGACCGACGGACAATACAGTTTTAGAGTGCTTAAAACGGACAGCGGTAATATTGAGACTGACCAACTAGCTGGAAGAATTGTTATTTGTTTAGAATTTCTGGCATAGGGGCCTGCTCCCCCTATATATGCTCAACGAGTTGAGCTTTTTGCTCGCAAAAACCCCGCCAGTAAAATAAAAATATATTTTAGAATATATACAACCTACGGTCGTAGACTGTAAAAGTATTTGGAGGTGCGGAGGCGAAGTCTCTGCTATGGAAAAAATTAACGATATACGTGTTAGACCAGTCAAGCAAAACGGAGATGGCGACAAGTTGGCAAAAGGACATAAGTTATTTGGCGAGCCGTATGCCAATATTTTTCTTCTCGCTCGCAAGAAGAGTGGCAAGACAACCGCACTGTTTGAAATCCTGAAAAGGACGGCCGACAAAAAGACCCGTATTGTTATTATAGCCAGCACGATACACAAAGACCACATTTACAAAGAAATGGTTAAGCACTTCAAGAAGAAGGGAAACCAAATGGCGATATATACATATTTGAAAACTGACGGGTATAGTGTGATTGACTACGAGTTAGACAAGCTGAATAAACCCGATGAAGAGCAAGAAGAAGGCGAGATTGTTCAAGACGAGAAAGAAGAACCGAAGCCAAAGTTTCTTTATTTTGGAAAAGAAGAAAAGAAGAAGCAGGAGGTAGGCGAAAAAACCACGAGACCGAGCAAATACATCACACCAGAAGTCGTGTTCGTCTTAGATGACCTCGGCTCAGGTTTAAGGGATAAGTCCGTGAGCGACCTGTTAAAGAAAAACCGCCACTACAAATCAAAGGTGATTATGAGCTCTCAGTATCTTAACGATTTGAAGCCTGAGGCAATTAAACAGTTGGACTACCTCCTTATTTTTCCAGGACAGAGTGTGGATAAAATAGAACTCGTGTATAAACATCTGGACCTTGGCTATGACCTTGAATACTTCATTGAAAAATATCACGAGGCGACGAAGGAAAGATTTAACTTTTTGTATGTAGATGCGGTATCGGACGAGCTAAGGCAGAACTTCAATATTCGCTTAAAGTAATTTTACTAACACAAGTGTTATAACAAAAAATAACTCGTTATTTTTTTATATTATTATTTATTTTTTTTCAAACATTATATAGATGCCAACATCACCAGTGATTATTTCACAACCATCGGGATACAATATCAGCTACAATCCAAGCTCTGTAAGTATGCCACAAGCAGGAGGGAAAAGAAAATCAAAAAAGAAACAAACAGGAGGCAAAGTTAATTGGAAAAAGTCGGACAAGCGATTTTGGATGCCAATAGATTTATCAAGAAGAACCAATTGATTTCAAGGGGTGCTACTTTTCTGAGCGATGTCGGAGTGCCTTATGCGGACCGTGTAGCAAAGGCTGCGGCCAAACAAGGATACGGCAAGCAACGAGGCGGAGCGGTCAAGTTTCGGTAAGGACAAGCCACTCAAATAAAAAACTAAACCTTCTATTATTTTTTTTACTAATAATATACAACCAGTAGTAATGCGAAGTAAGCCAAAGAAACAACGACCCCCGAGGATATACAGAACCAAAGATGGCAGACCATATATCAAAGTAAAAGGCAGACGAGCATATCTCAACTTTGGCGAGAAAACGAATGACCTTTCAACACTTCAAATCGTTAAACTGTTTCTGAAATATATGAAAGGGGACAATAAAACGAAGAAAACACGAAAGACGAAGGAGCGAATAGTTAAGTCCGAATTCAATCGCCTTGAACACGAGAACCGCAACCAGATACAAAACAACCTGCTGAAAAAATATGACCTAATACACGAGCAGGAGCAAAAGGAAAAGAAGTTAAGAGAACAGGCGGAAGATGAGAAGAAAAGAATGGAGAGGAAGGAGAATGCCGACATTAAAGAAAGGCAAGAAGAATTAATAAGGGAGGCGAACAGAGAGCAAAAACTTATAGATGATGTAAAATTTGAACAAGATAGAAAAAACAATTTGATGTTATTACCACCACCACAATTCCAACCTCAATACATACAAGCACCACCACAAGCACCACCACAAGCACCACCACAAGCCCCACAACTAGGACCACCACAAGCCCCACAACTAGGACCACCACAAGCACCACAACTAGGCCCACCCCAAGCACCACAAGCACCAGAAGCACCAGAAGAAAAAGGGATGCCGTTGAAAACAAAAGAAGAGAAAAAGGCGGAAAAAGCATTAAAAGAAAAGTATATTGAATTAATGAAGGAAGCTGGCTTTAAAATGAGTTTTATTACTAGCTTGACTAAAACAGAATTTGACAAGCTTGGTAAAGGAATAGAGCAAGCAATAGCCAGCGCCCAATCAGCAGAAGAGCAGAAAGAACTGGCGGAACAATACAAAAAAGAATTAGAACAAGAAAAAAAACTAGCGGAGGCCAAAGCGAAATACTTTGAAATTAGAGATAAAGTGACACACATTTCAAGTGGATTAAGAAATAACAAGTATCCAAAATTAAAAATACACGAAGTTTTAGGCCCTGCTTTGGAAACGAAAATGATATCCGAAGGCAAACAACCGCCAAAAAAAGTTAAAGGAAAACACACGACTGCTAGTATGGCAAAAGTTATAGTGGATGAAGGTATTGATTTAGGAATAGACCAGGATGAAATGAGAAAGAAACTCGCCGATTATTTGGGAATAAACCAAGAGGGGGCTGGGGCAAAAACGATTGAGAAATTAATCCACAAACTTTTGACAATATCAACAATTAAGAAATATTTAAAGAAGGGCAAATACAGGAAAAAAATGAAGAAGAAGGACTATGTAAGTAGCTTGGTAACTGAAATGAGAATTGACCCAAATATTAAAAATCAAGTTTCAAATCATCTCGGTATTGAATTACCAGAAAATATGCCAGAAGTTCAACCACAAACTGAGGCAGTAGACGGGGCAGTAGATGGGGCGGTAGATGAGCAAACGGGGGCAGTAGATGGGGCATTATATGAGCAAGCGGGGGAAGGCCGAGGATTAATGACGGACGAAATAGACAACATTATGAAAAAGCACGATTGGTATTTGGGGACTGTGGCCAGCGATGAGATAAACAAATTGAAACCAGAAAAAAGAAAGAAGTATGGTTTTATAATGAACTTGGATAAGTCTAGCCAACCAGGCTCACATTGGATTGCTGTTTGGATTGATACCATTAAAGACGACACTATTGAAATCTACGACCCTCTCGCACTGTATAAGCCGACCGAGCTATTTCTACACCAAATGAAACAGCTTATTGAAAAGAGTAAGCCGAACACATACCTGCTTATGAAGGTTAATCAGGTTAAAAACCAAAGTGATACGAGCACAACCTGCGGGTGGCATAGTATTAGGTTTTTACTTGAACGAGCAAAAGGGAACCGCTTTAAATTTGCCAGCGGTTGGACAGACTTAAAAGAAAAAGAAGCGTATGAGTTGAAAGCTCAGAATGGCTATGGTTTTGATACTTTTATCTAGTAGGGGCCTGCTCCCCCTACGACCCCGACAGTAAAATAAAAATATATTTTCCAATATATAGTTTTTGAGATTGTAAGTGGTTTTTGAAAAAAAGCACTTACTATGGAGTATAGAGGTGGGCGAAGTAGTAATATTTACTATGTCAACAGTAAAAATAGGATAAACGGCACAGACAGTGATTTCACTCACGCCATTGATATGAAATCGCTAGACAATTCAACACACTGTAAAATTTTACATATCTATGTACCAAAATCTTATTATTCCGTCGCCAGTCCTTACAACACTTTTACTCTTAGTGAAGACGGATTTGAGGCTCTGATTACGATACCCGATGGCAACTACACAATGAACAACTTAAAAAATAAACTGACCGAGGTGCTAACCGCAAACAGCCCCAACGACTACACATACACAGTCACGAGCAACAATACCAACACCGACCCAGAAGACGGCAAGCTATTATTTACCGTAGCGAATAACGGAGGCATCCAACCGCGGTTTATATTTGACACCGAAACTCGTATTCACGAAGTAATGGGATTTGACCGCGACTCAACATATTTCTTTGCTAATAATACCATTAGGTCGCCGAATGTCATAATCTTGACTGGTGAAAAAACTTTGTATCTACAAAGCGACCTCGTTGGGGAAGGCGATAATCACGTATTACAGGAAATATACACAGCGAATGAAATCCCGTTCGGCTCTGTTATCTACGACGGCTCTGGTAGTGAATACGGAAAACGGCTATCTACTAGTTCAAGCAATGTGTATCGGTTTTACTTGACTGACGAAAACGACCAACCCATTAACCTAAACGGTTTGGGTATCGTAATGACATTGTTGATTTACCGCGAGACGAATTATTTTAATTTATTTTCCTCGTTCTTCAATTTGTTAAAAAGCCGATAATTAATTAATTTATTTTTTTCTCATATTAAAATATAAGACAACTGAAAAAAGAAGAAAAACGAAATGCCTACACAACACGGAGGCGAACTAGATTTTAGCAGGACTGACTACATCAGTGCTTCTTATCGCTTGAATAAGCTTACCCCTCGTGAGGGTTCTATTACTGTCACTGTTTCTACCGCAGGAGGACAGGAAAGCAACTTTGACCTTATCAGCCGTCCGTTTAACTTGGCTCGCTCTGTTTTGAGTTTTAATTATGCCCCAGATGCGAAGGCTGGAAACTACAATAAATGCTTTATGGATTGCCTGGCTCCAATTAGACAAATTCAATTGATTACTAGGGGTGGTGTTTATCTGTGCGACATTAACGAAGTCGGAAATATCACCAAGATGATTTGGAAACCCGAAACCTCCATTGACGATTTACTAGCTTTGGAAAACCACGACAATGGAAGTGGAGCTGGTTGTATGCTTCAAAAGTGTAATGCTACAACTACATTTCAACCCGCCAGTGATGCTACAAGGTTGGCCGCATTACAAACAGCATTGGCCGCTTCGGCGGCTGGCGGAAATTCACAAGCACAAGTTGATACGGCTATTGATGTTGCTAAGGCTCAGGTTCAGGCCGCATTAAAAGCTTGGATGGCACAACCCACCACAAATGCCCGCCGACACGATGATGCCCTTATAGCAGCCGAGACTGGCACGAGCAAGTTCGTAAATGTCGCTTTTAATGAGGCTAAGTATTTTTCAGCTGGAACTATTAACAATGCCAGCCCGAGTGTTAATGTTAAGATTAATCTTGGAATGCTTTACAATACTATTTTCGCTCTGGATAAAACTATTATGTTTCCAGAAATTTTGACTATGAGGATTGTTTGGCAGCAGACACCCAAAATCTTTTATTACAACAATGATGCTCTTTCCACTGGCGGAGGCACTGTTGCGGTGGCGGATTCAAATGTTACTATTACCAATCTCAGCCTGTTCTTAGCAGTTGAAACTAACCCCGATGTCGTTCAATCAATTCAACAGAAGATTATGAGCCCCGAAGGTATGAGCTTCAACATTGATTATTCTTATTTGTATAAAAATACTGTCGGAGTGGCTTCAACTTCTCAAAATGTTATCCTTAGATTTGACAGAGGACACGGACGACGAATTAAGAAGATTTATCACTCTGTTTTCAATACAACCGAAAATAAGAACACTGCTTACGACAATAGCAACCTGCTCGGTTCTAAGGTCCAAACTTTTTATACCACACTAGACGGAGCACGACTTCAAGAATTCAATGTTGATTGTCAAACTGGAAAACTAGAAGACTATATGTATCTTAAACCGAAGTTGGAAGGCTCTTCTTTGATGAATAGCAATGTTTATCAGTATAACTGGTTTTGGTGCGATAGCTTTGACAATACCCGCCCTCTGTGGAGCAAGGACCAAAATGAAATTAGCGGACTTTCCCTAGACACCGAGCGACGATGGGAGTTTATTGCTACCACTGCGAATATTGCGTCCAATCATTACACATTTGTCGTAACTCAGCAAGAAGTAAATGTCAGGAACGGAACCATTACTAGAACTTAAACCCCGCCAGTGAGGTAAAGATGTAATTATTAATTTTTGATAGTTAATTTATTTTTTTGATAATATACGAACTCTAAGTCGTAGGTACCTACAATGAGCCACCAACGAAATTTAGTCGCCCAAAATCCAGGCGGCGACTTCGTAAATGTCAAAGTCGGGTATGATGGATATGTAGGGGGTCAAAATATGAAAACTGCCTTTGGTGAAGCATTAACCAGTTCATTAACACCAGTATTACAGGAAATCTTTCCATATACTATCAATACAAGGGTATGGACAAAAACAGAAACGAACGCGAGCGTTTCATTTAGCAGTAATATGGCCGAATTAAAAACAACCGCTAATGCTACTGCTAATGCCGTTATGGAAAGCAAAAGAAAAATAAAATACAGAACGGGTATGGGTGTTTTAGCCCGCTTCACTGCCTTATGGACTACTGATGAAACTAAGGAATATATATCATTTATTGGTATAGGCGATACCGCACTACAAAATGGATTCTACTTTTATAAGGATGGTGTGTTAGGTTTCTGTATTGCGCACGCGAAAGGAGGTGTTGTTTCGTATATTCAACAAGAAAACTGGGATGACCCGTGCGATGGGACAGGCGATATGCCGCTCTTGGATTTGACGAAGGGAAATGTCTTTCAAATTCAATTTCAATATTTAGGCTTTGGGGCTATTAAGTTTTCAATTGAGAACCCCAACACAGGCGAATTCCAGCAAGTCCATATGATTAAGTATGCGAATGCCAACACGGGTGTCAGTCTGCGGAATACAACTCTTCCATTTGTTGCTAGAATGAGAAATGATGCCGATACAGGAATACAAAGTTTAAAAACAGCAAGTTGTAGTATGTTTATTGAGGGCGCTAACACCGTTAATTCAAGCATATCTAACGAAGCGGAAGAAAGTGAGCCAGCGAGCACTACTGAAAGCCCAATTCTTAGCATAAAAAATAAATCGCTTTTTAATGGCGGTGCTACAAATTATTCAATCGTTTATCCATCTCTCGTGAGCATATCAAACGAAGATACAAAAGTTAATATAGTGCGGATTGTGAAAACAACTGGAACACTTACGGCGGAGAACTTTGCTGATATTGATGCTACAACTTCAATCGTATCAAAGGACACCGCCGCGACTGCTCTTGGTGGTGCCACTATAACTGATGTCATACTTAAACTTTTTGTTAATGCTACTTCTAGCCAGCTTATTGACTTGCGAACTTATGACATACAACTCTCTCCTGGTGAAAATCTAACATTTTTACAAAAGTCTGTCTCTGCTGGTGGAGGAGGAAATGTGAGTGTTATCGTTAATTTTATTGAAGATCACTGAAGCAAAAAAAATGCAAACACTTTACAAATACTTATTCAATTCATCTTTATTACGACACCACGGCTGACGAACTAACCATTCAATGTATGGCTTATCAATCTTTGCGATGTCTTCAAACTTCTTTCCGCGGTATTTACCGAATTGAAATGTGTCTTTTGGTTGAGCATTTCTCTTTTCTTCAATTGCTTTGATTTCGTCGTGGATTACCTTTTGAACATCTTCCAACGAGAAGGATTTTTTTTCTCCTTCAATGGAAAGTTTTTGGAACTTCTCGCACAGTCTGGTTAGGGTGGTCATAGTAGGGTGTATATAGTAGGGAGGAAAAAAATTAAAAAATTAAATAATTAATATATAATGGCCGAGTGGATTGCCTTCGTAAAGGCTTACTCTGCTAAGCATAACATAAGCTATGGTGAAGCATTGAAAAAAGCTGGTAAAGAATACAGGAAACAGAAGGGAGGCAGTGCGGATTTATCAGAGGATGTCTATTTGGCTTCGTCTGAACGAAAAGGTGCTGACGGATGGAAACCAGTCGCAAGCAAAGAGAAATCAACCGTGTATGAAAAAGATGGCAAAGCTATTGTAGCATTTAGAGGTTCAGTAGATAAGCGGGACTTACTCACAGATGTCGCATTGGTAAAGGGAGTATTAAAAAGAACACCGAGATACAAAGAAGAGCAGAAGCTGGTTAATGAAGTCATAAAGAAATATGGTAAAGAAAATGTAGAGCTTACAGGGCATAGCCTTGGAGGAACGATAGCAAAAGATTTAAGCCGACAGACTGGTGTAAAGGCTACCACATACAATAAAGGCAGTAGCACAAGAGACTTTGTGGAAGGACTAATTGACAGAGTAGCAATAAAGGTAAACCCGATAGGTAAAAGGGCAAAGACTGCGAAGCTAACGACGAACTACCGAACCGCATTTGACCCCGTATCATTGCTGGGAGCGACTGCGGTAAATACTAAGTTAGTCAAACCGAAAAAAGGAATTCATACTATTAGGAGCTTCAAAGGTAAAGGCAAAAAAAAATAATTATAAAGTTTTTATTAGAAAGGGGTTTCCCCTTTCAAACCCCCTTGGGGTTGTAGGGGCTTGCCCCTACATTTAGTAACCGAATGGTCTAGTTTCAATCGCATTGTCTACAATACCTATAATATTTCTTTTGGTGTAAGTAAAGCTGAATATTTTTTCTAAGTATTCACTCGTTATTTTTTCTGTTGTTTGTCTCTTGTTATCTTGCTGTTTTCTACAATAACAACTTTGCCAGATTTTTCAATTCGTTTAGCAATCAATTTTTCTTCCTGAGTTTTAAGCAACTCTAATAATTCATTCTTGCCGTTCTCAATAAGGTCGTTGTTTTTAATTCCAAGTCCGCAACTAATGACACTTAACATATTTGGTAAATTCAATGATTTATTGTTTTCATAATTCATACTAAAGCCTTTTACTTTCATACTTGCTTTGCCGTTATCCAATACATATCCATAACACTTTGGCCCGCCTCCGATAAAGGTCATAATCTTTGCTCCGTGTAGTTCGTCCGTCCATTCGCCTAACAGCTTACCAGTTTTCACATCTGTTTCGCCTTTCGCTAAGTCTGTCGTGTATATGACACTGTCGGTATCGTGGTATAGAACTCTGTTGTCTAGTTTGTCCATCATCTCATATAGTCTAATCCTCGCGTGGCAAGTCGTAAATAAAGCAACTACAATATTTGTTTTTACTGGGTCGCTTACCGCATCCTGTTTAAGGTCATAACTCGCTTCTATTATCTTGTCGTTAATAATGTTTATGTTTATGTTATCAACTGACTTATCATTCATTAACTTGTATAAGGTATCTTTGTCTTTTATCATTTTGTTTTGAGTTTTGTTTTGCTTTTCACCAAACTTACCCCACAGGCTATTCAAGCACAACTTAGCAACCGCTCGCCGTCCTGGGTTTTCTTCTATTTTGTTTTCGTCCATCTTAATTCCCATTTTAATTTCCATACTGTCAATGTAGTTTCTTTTTTGTTCCTGTGTAATACAGCCATCAGGATATCCGCTTGACTCTTGTTTAACCTTTAAGAAAGTTTTTATGTAATCTTTGAACAGGCTACTGCTCTGCTCCTTCCAGTGCCATACCTCATATACCTTAATTAGCTTGTAGCCTTTGTCTAAGGCCTTGTAGATTTCAGGAGTTGCCCAAGTGCCCGTTATTGCTCGCTCGTTATCGGTGTGCTTACATTCGGTTTTCTGTTCAGTCATTCCGCACTTGTCGCATAAGTAATACATAAGCTTACCTCTATCAGCCTTAGGTAAAACGGGGTGTAGTAATTTTCTAGGCGGTAGCATCTTAACCTTAGCCACTCCGAAATATTCTCTGTTTATGATTTTGTTTTTCATAGACAGTCGGTCGTCGTCATTTGAAGGCCGTATGATTTCGTGGTGCCCGCTAGGGTAAAGGTCGTAAAACATAACGGTCGGATACAGAGAGCATATGTCAACGTATTTCGCGTATTCGTTGTCGTGTCGTGATTTTCAATACAATGTTAGAGCATCCGTTCTACCTCCAAACATTGCTTCTCGCGGGTTAAGTCCTTCTTGTTCGGTAATTCGTTCATTAGTATCTTCCGCAAGGCTTTCACTCGTTTTCATTAATCTCCATTCACATTCCCAGATAATTACTAGTTTGCTGACTTGTTTGCTTAGTTCTTTTTCTCGTCTCATTGTTGCCTTGTATAGTTCGCCCATCGTCTTATTCTTCTTGGTATTGATTGTATTGCCATTAAAGCACTTTGGACATCCGTGCCAGAGACATCCGTGAAATTCGTAAGCGGTTTTCGTCTTTTCATCCCAACCATCTACATAAATAGTTGAGTCGCCAATACGAAACATTTTTTCACCTCCATTGAATGCGTGTTTGATATCCGTTTGGTCTAACCTGCTTCTGTAAGCTATCCATTCAACACAAGCCCGAGAGGTAATCCTGTTTTGCTTCTCCGCCTTCAACACAGCAATTGAATTCTCTGGCATAAACTTAGCACGATACAAAGCCATAACACAACTCGCAATAGTTGTATATTGAAACGGGTCAATACCGAATTCTAAAAACTGCTTTCTAAAATCCATACATCCCCTTCTCAAAATATCAACATCGCTATGACAGTATTCCGCGATTTCCTTCTGCATATCAAATGTGCTGTTTCTTTGGCTTTCATACCATTCTAAGAATTCCGCTCTTTTCTTATCTTTCATAGTGTCGTAGCCGTAGTGCTTCTTGTGTGGCATTACACCAACATAATTTTTGTTCTTGTCCGTATTGAAGAAGTGAGGGAAGAAGCCCTTTTTAAGTTCTTTCAATCCGAATGTCTTAGGAAAATCAGCCAGATGCATAGTCAAGAAACTGAGACTATAAATGAAGCGGTATTTCTTCAAAGTCATCATCATTATCTTACCGCCTTGATAAATGACGAATGGTGCTTGTCCGTTATCTACCAACCATTTAAGAATAAACTGACAATCATAACCGCGACTGTTATGAGCAATGAATGTAAAACCGTTATGCTTAGATTCAAAAGCCCACTTACAGAAATCATCAATGTTCTTACCAATGACGGGTGGTTCCTTAGCATCGTAATACTGACTTTCCGAATGATTGACTATGTGCTCACCAGTATCCTGTGTCGCCTCAAAATCAAAGAATATGTATTTCTCTGAAAAAGGTAATATGTCTTTCTTCACGATTTCACATTGGTGTTCAAGTGGTTTCAGTTCCTTACAATTACGGCATTTCGCATAACCGCACATGTGCTCATCTTTCCTCCTGTAATTAAGTCCGCACGAAAGACATTTCGCCTTGATATCACAGTTCGTCTTCTTGTGGTTGTTGAAACATACCGTATTCGGAAACTTTCTATTACACGAATAGCAATCAGTCCAATTGCTTTTATCGTTAATACCTTTACAACCTTTGGTTTCGCAGATATTGCAAGTGGCTTCGCAGGCGTGCCTTTCTTTGTATCCCCTTAGACATAACTCACAGAAGTTCTTTTTGCCTAGCAAAGACTTCATATTAGTTATCGCATCGTAGTGGTTCTCTGTCTTAAGTATGTAAAGGTTCGTAAGTCGCTCACCCTTTTCATTAAGCAGGTCCGTCTTATAAACAATGTTGTCAGGAAATTCAACAATAACCAGATTGTATTTAATGTGGATAGCAAAGGTTTTAATTTCAGGAATACCGCACACATCCTGAATGACTTTCGTTTCTTCGTGTAGTTTCAAAGCCATCTCCTCCTGTATCTTTCGTCCCATCATTATTGTCTTGTATTTTTTGTGTTTTTCAATTTTTGCTTTTACTACAACAATTGCTCTGGCTAAGCATATGTTGTCTGTATTATTAATTTGAATTACTCCTCTCTTTTTATATACATTCAACTTATTAATTATTTGAAGCCTCGTTCCGCCCGTTGGCATTTCAACAGATTTCAAAACAAACCTAAACTTATCCATATTGGTTCCCTTTTCGTCTGTATAAAGGCTTTCATTGCTTTGAAATAATGCTGACAGTCTTTCTAAAACATCGCTGACAGAAATCTCGTTAAGTTTTTTCAAACCCGTAGATACTGCTCCATAATAATCTACAAACTTGATACTTAGACTTACCATATTACCTTGTCTCTGTCTTTTAATAAAGTCGTTCAGTATTATCTCAATAAACTTTACTACATCTTCCATACTGAATGAAGTAAAGTTGCCTCTAATCCTAACCCAATACAGGCTTTCATTAATGCCTAGCGTGTGCTTCTTTCTGTCAACGTGTTTGATTTCGTAGTTAGCATATCGCATTAGGTCTTTCACCCTTTCTTTTCTTTCTCTCACTTTCGCCTCAAACTGAGGCGGTAATGGTGGTGCTACTGGAATACCTTGTTTCTGTTCCTCAAAGTAAACAGCACCTCTTACTCAGTTCAAGTAATTTTGGGCCGTTGTTGTATCCACCTTATACTTTCTCGTCTTCGGTATTATATACAGCACATCTTGACCCTGACCCTTTTGATTTCATAATTAATTTTTTGTTCCCTAAATTTGTCCAACCTATACGTCTTACCGTTGTAAGTGTGTGTCTCCATAGATTTTCTTTGAGAAAATCGGTTTGTTTGTTCAAACAAACTTGTGTATATATTGGTTAACAAATTTTTTTTGGAAATTAAATAATTATCTCAATCGTCTGCCCCCGCCGTGGTCTGCCGTGTGCTCCCCGTGTGTTTAGATGGAAATTGGGGCGGGGCGGGCGGTGCTGGCAGGGCTGGCGGGGCTGGCGGGGCCGAAAAAAATATTATTATCATTATATTGAAATGAGCCCGCAATGACAGTTATGTTCGCGATAATGACAGAAATTACACCAGTCATCGCTATCTCGTCTTTTATTAATATTTTCAATCATTTTTTCCCATTCTTCTTTTTTCTTCTTTTCTTCTTCTTGTTTTTCAAGAAACTTATTGTGCTTTTTTGATTTCAAGTGTATTTTCTTTCCTGAAATATCAACATCAGAACCACAATCACATTTGTATCGCCGTTTGTTTTCTGTCATCGTGTGCCTCTTGTTCGTTCCCCTGTGTATCCTTATATATTACCCCTTCGTTTTGTTTAGAAGAAATTTTTTCTGTGTGCTTGTTTGATTTCATATGTCTTGCTTTGCTACTCCTATTTATTTCAACTCCGCATTCACACTTAATTGTTTTCTTCTTCCAATTCCTTTTCTTTTCTTTTTTTATTTCTTTTGTTTCCTTATCATAATTAACTTTCCATTCATCATACTTTGTTTTTACTTTTTCCTCGTGGTATTTCTTTGCTTCTTCCATTGCTTGTTCTTGTGTTCTTCGTTTTCCAATACTAAAACTCTTACATCGTTTTACCTCCTTCTCTCCATTGAACTTTACCATCGGTCTATTTTCATTATTTTTTATCATAATACATCCTTTTGAAATAGTAAATCTACGACTTGTCTTTTTTTCCGTGTCGTCGTTTGTCATCCTGTATGTGTCTCTATATTTATGACTTTAATTTAAAATATTAAAATGTAACGGTTTCAATTGCCTTTTTGTCCCAGCGGGCCGGCCTGTGTGTGTCTCTGGTGGCGGGGGTGGTATGTCGTGAAAAAGTGTGACGAAGTGCGACAAAAAAACTGAAACGAACGAACAGAGAAAAAAACAATTATATGGTTATACGATTTTGGTATAATCGTATAGTTGAAGTATTGGCTGATGAATTCTACTACCTTTTTGTTTTTTGTTCCGGGCTCATTTCCTTTTTGCCTAATGCCTTTTTGTCCCGGCGGGCCGGCCTGTGTGTGTCTCTGTGGTGGGGTGGGGTATGTCTTGAATCACTGTGACTAAGTGGCCCCCTATACTACTATCACTGTTGTTTCTTGTTCGTTACAAGTTTGTCAGTTTGTGGGTGAAAAAATTTTTTGTACATAATTTTTTACACGATTTTTTGTGTGATCAATAAATCAGTTTCGAAGAGATTGTGTTTTTTTTTGGGTAGCATTTGCCCAAAATTCAACTGGTTTCGATAAACATATAATCTTGTCACAACACGAAAACTTCTCATGATCTCGAGGGTGTTGAAGTAATTTCACGTGAGCACAATGGGTCCAATGGACGCTAGTTTTGCCTGTCGACGTCCTCTGCATTGGGTATCAATTGGAAATCATTCCTGCGCAATTCTGTCTATTTTTCCGTTTCCAGAGTGAAAAGACACGTCGGGGCAGAAGAAATCCCGCGCAGACTTGATGCATGGGGTGGTAGAACTGCTTTTGGCAACGGGTGATGTCAGGACGATTTTTCATCCGAATCAACTTCCAGTGGACTATTCATTCTACCAGTTTTCAAACCATCTTCTCTGACCAACCAAACTTTTCACATCCACAGACGCTCTCTTAACTCTCCACTCAGATCAGCTCTTTCCCGCCACTTCCAACCAACTCCTAAATTTTCTCCACTCAAAATCAAAAAACCCAGAGGAGCTAGAGGAGTTCTACAGGATCTCTTTTTTTTGTAGCGGAGCTTGAAAAAAGAGGGGGCTGGTGGCGAGACTTGGAAGTGAAGGTTGCCAAAAGAAAGCGGTCCCGCAAACAAAATAGGCATTAAAAACTTTCCCAAGAAAGTAAAATGGCAAAGGCCATTGTTCCGCACTGACGCTTGTCCGTTTGTCTGTCTGTCTTCTTCTTCGCTTTTATTGAGAGAACAATTTTACAATTGGGCTCAGGAGTACTCTCAGGGAACGTCCACGTGAAAAGTATAGCTAGTAAGTTATACCTTTATCTAAGGTGGAAACCTAGTTATTCAGTTGATCGTATTAAAGGAAAATATTAAATTTGTATTTAGCGGCTCGGTATTATATATATCTAGTATTAATATTATTAATATTAATATTTATGTTTAGATATATTCAGTAGTGATAATATTATATTATGATATGAATATATATGTTATTGTAAAAGTGTAGTAGAAAATTTAGTAGTTTATGTCTGGCGGCCCCCCCCCCCCCCCCCCCCCCCCCCCTCTTTTCTTTTTCGTGAGAAAAAGTGAAAGAGAGTGGAGGAAGTTGGGGCTGTGCGTGGTTGACCATATACGTTGGCTGATCCGGGGAGTTCTCCTTCAAGTAGCAGACAGGGGAGCAAACTTGTTGTTCCATCGACAGGGGAGCAAACTTGTCTGTCTGTCTGTCTGTCTGTCTGTCTGTCTGTCTGTACTTACTTCTGTGCTGTCTGCACTTCTGTGCGTCTGTGCTGTCTGTACTTCTGTGCTATCTGTACTCTGTGCTGTCTGTCTGTCTGCCTGCCTGTCTGTATGTCTGTCTGTCTGTCTGTCTGTCTATCTATCTATCTGTCTGTCTGTCTGTGTGTTAGATCTTCTGTTCTGTCTGTTCTGTCTGTTCTGTCTGTGCTGTCTGTCTGTGCTGTGCTGTCTGTTTGAGTGCTGTCCGTCTGTCTGTCTGCTGTCTGTCTGCTGCCTGTCTGTCTGTCTGTAGCAGTAGCAGTAGCACTAGCAACTAGCACTAGCACTAGTAGTAGTACTAGTACTAGTACTAGTACTAGTAGTAGTAGTAGTAGTAGTAGTAGTAGTATTAGTATAGTAGTAGTAGTAGTATCGTTTTTCCCGTTGGCTGAATAAGAAAAAACAGTTACCCTTACTAGCCTAGCCTAGCCTAGTAGTAGTAGTAGTAGTAGTAGTAGTAGTAGTAGTAGTAGTAGTAGTAGTAGCAGTAGTAGTAGTAGTAGCAGTAGCAGCAGTAGCAGTAGTAGTAGTAGTAGTAGGAGTAGTAGTAGCAGTAGTAGTAGTAGTAGTAGTAGTAGTAGTAGTATAGTAGTAGTAGTAGTAGTAGTAGTAGTAGTAGTAGTAGTAGTAGTAGCAGTAGTACTAGTAGTACTAGTAGTAGTAGTAGTGGTAGTACTAGTAGTAGTAGCAGCAGCAGCAGCAGCAGTAGTAGTAGTAGTAGTAGTAGATTTTAATATTTTATTGCAAGTAATATTTTTAATAATTTAAGAAGCAGGTCACCATCTAGTTAACCAGAAGTTTTCATTAACTTCATTAAATCGAAGGCCTAGTAGTAGTAGTAGTAGTAGTAGTAGTAGTAGTAGTGTAGTATAGTAGCAGTAGTAGCAGTAGTAGTAGCAGTAGTAGTAGCAGTAGTAGCAGTAGCAGTAGCAGTAGTAGTAGCAGCAGTAGTAGTAGTAGTTGTAGTAGTAGTAGTAGTAGTAGTAGTAGTAGTAGTAGTAGTAGTAGTAGTTAGTAGTAGTTAGTGGTGGTAGTAGTAGTAGAAGCAGTAGTAGTAGTAGTAGTAGTAGTAGTAGTAGTAGTAGTAGTAGTAGTAGTAGTAATAGTAGTATAGTACAAACATACTTACATACATGCATGCACACATATGTGCTTTTATCAGTACTCTCATGGGGTGTTCGGCGGCTTAAAACGACCGTCATACGCCACGTAGGTAATGTATATATGTGTAATCTAATGTAATGTAATCTAATCTAATCTAATCTAATCTAATCTAATCTAATCTAAAATCTAATCTAAAATCTAATCTAACCTAACCTAATCTAACCTAATCTAATCTAACCTAATCTAATCCTAATCCTAATCCTAATCCTAATCCTACTCCTACTCCTAATCCTAATCCTAATCCTAATCCTGATCCTGATCCTACTCCTAATCCTAATCCTAATCCTAATTTAATCTAATCTAACCTAACCTAACCTAATCTAATCTAATCTAATCTTATCTAAGCTATGTATATATGTAGCAGCTCGTCGCACATGGCCAGCAACTCGCATTCCCAAACAAGCATGGCGGGCCGGCAATCAGTACAGGTATGTTTACATGGATATGGATGGATATGGATATGGATATGAATATGGATATGAATAATATGGATATGGATGTCTGTCTGTCCGCCTGCCTTTTATGTATCCATGTTATGTATGTATGTTGTATGTTGTGTTTGTATCGGGGCAGGCCGCTGGGCAGGTGCCCCCGTCCGAGGAGAAGAAAGGAGTCAAGAAAGGTAGCAAGAAAATCTATCTACCTATCTATATATCTACCTATCTACCTATGTAGGTAGTAAGAAGGCAGCGACTGCTACTGCGACTGCCAAACCGCCTGCCAAGAAGGGCAGCAAGAAAGCAGGTGCCGTGCGGTACATCTCCATCTCTCTATCTCAATCTCTATACCTCTATATCTCTATATCTCTATATCTATATCTCTATATCTATAACCGCCTGCCAAGAAGGGCAGCAAGAAAGCAGTTGCCGTGCGGTACATCTCCATCTCTCTATCTCTATCTCTATACCTCTATATCTCTATATCTCTATCTATATCTCTATATCTATATCTCTATATCTAACCGCCTGCCAAGAAGGGCAGCAAGAAAGCAGGTGCCGTGCGGTACATCTGTATCTCTAAATCTCTATCTCTATATCTCTATATCTCTATATCTCTATATCTATATCTCTATATATATATCTCTATATCTATATCTCTATATCTATATCTCTATATCTATATCTCCATATATATATCTCTATATCTATAACCGCCTGCCAAGAAGGGCAGCAAGAAAGCCGGCGCCATGCGGTATGTCTTCATACATCTGTATCTCGAAATCTCTATCTGTATCTGTATCTCTCTATCTAGATCGCTATATCTCTATATCTCTATTCCTGTATCTCTAGATCTCAATGTCTATATATATTTATATCTATATCTCTATATCGATATCTCTATATCTATATCTCTATATCTAGGATCGTGGCGGGAGCCACCAACAAGCCAGCCCCGGGCAAGGTAAATATGAAATGAACAATCTTTATTTCGGTCAGTGAAAATTTTCGGCCACCCTCGTGTTTTACCGCAACATACAGTGTCCAAGGGTGGGATGAGAGAGAGAGAGAGAGAGACATGCGAGAGAAGGATAGAAGAGAAGAGAAGGAAAGGGGAAAAGAGAAGAAGCAGAGAGGGGAGAGGAGAGGACAAGGGAAGGGAGAAGGGAGGAGGAGAGAGGGGATCGGGGTTGATTCTTTCCATAATGAAATGCAAAATGAAATCACATGGCGTGTCTGTCTGTGACTCTTGTGTATGAAGATGCAATGGAGAATCTCTGAGTTCTTTGGAGACGACAACGCTCACCCAAGTTTTTCAGGGCCAAAATTTGAGGCGGCCAACTGTTTTCGCCTGTCCTTACATATCTAGGAAAAATTTTCTAAGTCATAAAAATATGGTTTATGAATGCCCATTTTTAACGCAAAAGTATGTCGATTTTGATTCATTGTGTATCATCATGATTATTATTATTGTGTTGTAGGCAGAGGTGGACAGGCTGCTTGAATACGAAAAACACTTCAGGTATGTATGTATGTATGTATAACACTGTGTATGTATTGTATGTGTGTGTGTATGTATGCATGCATGCATGTATGTATGTATGTATGTATGTATGTATGTATGTATGTATGCATGTTATTTATGTAAGGCATGTATGTATGTATGTATGTATGTATGTATGTATGTATGTATGTATGTATGCATGCATGCATGTATGCATGTATGTATGTATGTATGTATGTAAGTATGTATGTATGTATGTATGTATTAAGGGCGCTGAGGAATAAGCATGAGCTAGAGCTGGAAAAGGTATGCATGTATGTATGTACATATGTATGTATATATCTATGTATATATGTATGTATATATGTATGTATATATGTATGTATATATGTATGTATATATGTATGTATGTATGTATGTATGTGTATGTATGTATGTATGTATGTATGTGTGTGTGTATGTATGTATGTATGTATGTATGTATGTATGTATGTATGTGTATGTATGTACGTACGTACGTACGTACGTATGTATGTATGTATGTATGTAATGTATGTAATGTATATAATGTGTGTATTTCTGTATGTCTGTATGTCTGTATGTCTGATGTCTGTATGTCTGTATGTATGTAAGTATGTAGGTATGTATGTATGTAGGTATGTATGTAGGTATGTATATGTAGGTAGGTATGTATGTATATGTTTGTATGTATGTATGTATGCATGTATGTATGTATGTATGTATGTATGCGTGTATGTATGTATGTTTAGGAAAGGAGGAGGGCAAATGAGGCTGAGGCCAAGGTAGCGCAACTGGAAGAAGCGAGAAAGAAGGCAGTGGAGCGGCTGAAAGATGAGATGGAGGCCAGAGGGGCAGACAGCAAAGCAGAGCAGCTGGGAGAAGCAAGACAGAAGGCGGTGGAGCGTCTGAAGGCTGAGATGCAGGCCAGGGCAGCAGCTGAAGCCAAGGCAGAGCAGCTGGGAGAAGCAAGGCAGAAGGCGGTGGAGCGGCTTAAGACTGAGATGGAAGCCAGAGAAACAGGGGGAAATGCAGGCAAGCTGGACGAAGCGAGGGAGAAGGCGGTGGAGCGTCTGAAGCTGGAGATGGAGGCCAGAGAAGAAGCACAGAACAAGGCAGAGCAGATGGGAGAAGCGAGGGAGAAGGCGGTGGAGCGTCTGAAGGCTGAGATGAAGGCCAGGGCAGCAGCCGAGGCGAAGGCAGAGGAGATGGGAGAAGCAAGGCAGAAGGCGGTAGAGCGTCTGAAGGCGGAGATGAAGGCTAGAGAAGCAGGGGGAAAGGCAGACAAGCTGGGCGAAGCGAGAGAGAAGGCTGTGGAGCGTCTGAAGGCGGAGATGGAGGCCAGAGAAGAAGCACAGAGAAAGGCAGAGCAACTGGGAAAAGCGAGGGAGAAGGCGGTGGAGCGTCTGAAGGCTGAGATGAAGGCCAGACAAGCTGCTGAGGCCCAGGCAGAGCAGCTGGGAGAAGCAAGGCAGAAGGCGGTAGAGCGGCTAAAGGCTGAGATGGAGGCCAGAGAAGCAGGGAGAAAGTCAGAAGCAGGGGGCAAGGCAGAGCAGCTCGGAGAAGCAAGGCAAAAGGCGGTGGAGCGGCTGAAGGCTGAAATGACTGCCAGAGAAGAAGCACAGGGCAAGGCAGAACAACTAGGAGAAGCAAGGCAGAAGGCAGTGGGGCGTCTGGAGGCGGAGATGGAGGGCAGGGCAGCAGCTGAGAGCAAGGCAGAGCAGCTGGGAGAAGCAAGGATGAAAGCAGTCGATCGGCTGAAGGCGGAGATGAAAGCCAGACAAGAAGCAGAGACGAAGGTACTACTACTACTACTACTACTACTACTACTACTACTACTACTACTACTACTACTACCACTACTACTACTACTACTACTACTAGTAATAATAATAATAATAATAATAATAATAATAATAATAATAATAGTGCTTCTCAGTCAATGGCGAATTCATTTCTGCACATGTGCCTCCATCGTCTCACCCGCGAGGGGAGTACGAAGATTTGACGATAGGCTCTACTGACACCCCCGCAAGGCAGCTCCAAGCCTTCCAGACAGACCAATACTTTCAAAGAAAATGTCCTTTGAAAATACTGGCACCGACGGGAATCGAACTGGCGACAGGTCCCAGATGGTAGACCTTAACCACTGGGCTATCGCGGTGCCAAATAATAATAATAATAATAATAATAATAATAATAATAATAATAATAATAATAATAATAATAATAGTGTATCTCCTGCCAATTGCTGAGCCAAAAGGCCATGTGCATCCAGTCCTCCATTCCATAAGGAAAGTCTCCACACCAATCGGTGGAATAAAGGAAGTGACGGCATAGAACATTACTCTAGGAGCTTTATACCAATCAGCCCATGGAAAGGACCGATGGCCTATGTACTCCCTAATAATAATAATAATAATAATAATAATAATAATAATAATAATAATAATAATAATAATAATAATAGTAATAGTGCTTCTCTGTCAATGGCTGATGCAAATCTGCACATGCGCCTCCATCGTCTCACCCGTGAGGGGAGTACGACGAATTGACGATAGGCTCTAATGACACCCCCGCACGGGCAGTTCCAACACTTCCAGACGGACCGGTATGTTCAATGAAAATACTGGTGGCACCGACGGGAATAGAACTGGCGACAGGGCCCAGATGGTAGAACTTGACCACTGGGCTATCACGGTGTCCATTAATAATAGTAATAATAGTAATAATAATAATAATAATAATAATAATAATAATAATAATAATAATAACAATAATAGTGCTTCTCTGTCAATGGCTGATGCATTTCTGCACATGCGCCTCCATCGTCTCACCCGTGAGGGGAGTACGAAGAATTGACGATAGGCTCTAATGACACCCCCGCAAGGGCAGTTCCAACACTTCCAGACGGACCGGTATGTTCAATGAAAATACTGGTCCAGATGGACCGGTATGTTCAATGAAAATACTGGTGGCACCGACGGGAATCGAACTGGCGACAGGGCCCAGATGGTAGAACTTGACCACTGAGCTATCACGGTGTCCACAATAATAACAATAATAATAATAATAATAATAATAATAATAATAATAATAATAATAATAATAATAGGCTTCCTCAGACTATAGCATCAGATCCAGATCCTGGACATGTGCCTCCATTGGGTCACCGGGGTCAGCCAATCCCAACGCATTGTCAGAACACCAAACAGACATAGCAGCAACAGCAGGGGCAGATGGGGGCTGTGAAGTGCATGAAGAGCTAGATGCGAGGGTGTTAGCTGAAGAGAAGAACTCGGAGACACTACGCTGCGCTCCCGAACCCCTCTCTCTAGCCAGGACGTCACACTGCGCGGACGGCCGCGCCGCGCAACATCAACGTCACTTGGGGGAGAGGGTGGGACAGAAGCTGATGGAACCTCAGTGAGGTCAATCACCTCCTCGCCCCCATCCTCCACCCCAAGCTCCTCCCTTTTACCCTCCCTAGCAGACCAACACTCAGACACATATGATCCAAACAACACATCCAACTTTGGAGGGGGACGCAACGCTGTAACCCCTAACAACGCAGCAAGCCTAAAGTTACTGCGGAAGCGCGACTTCCCCTGAAAAAGCTTACAAAACAATCGTGATTGATCCACAGGCGACATATCATCCCAACCCTGCCGCACAGAGCCCTCCCGCTCCCGCCCAAGCAACACTTCCTCCACCACAACCTCACCGCCTACGACCTCACCACCCTCCTCACTCCCTCCATCCCCCTCAGCACCTCCCACAGCCATGCCACCGAGCCTCTGCATACTCAGCAACAGCTGCTTACGTCTCGCCTCATGCATGGGGCAATCCCATAAGAAGTGCGCAAGGGACTCATTGACATCATCATGACAACAGAAGCAGCGAGGGGACATGCCACTGACCAACTTGCTGGGGTACCGAAGGCGGTTGTTGCAGCTGAGCAACCTTCTCCGAAGCAGATTATAATGCGCATCATCAAGGGCTACCCATCTTGGGAACTCCTTAGTTCCAAAGACTTGTCTTAGGATGACTCGCAGGCCATCAGTAAGATCGCTGCCTGCCTCTCGCTTGTCCCACATCAGTTGCTGCACCATCTTGACGTCCTGCTGAAGGGCCCACTTGTCCACAGTCGAACTCCAACCCTCGAGGTCCTTCTCTGAGCTATTTAGGAGCTCCTGAAGCCCTTGTTGTAGATCCATTGAGTCCCTGAAAGCGCCTTCGGCCTCCGCAGTCCAGTCGGATTTGACTTGAGATGCGATGACAGGAAATCGCTTCTCCGGTAGAACACGCAGCCGTCCATAGAACTTCAGTTGCGCCGCCCGCCGCAAACGCTCCGCACTCAAAGAGCGCGCCAGAAAGAGTGTAATCCACTTGCTTGTCTTAGGGCTGATGCCGAGAATCATCCTCCTGGGGCGCAGCATTGCTGCCTCCAGCTTGGTGAGCTGCGATACGGGGGCACGCCAGACATCGAAGGCGTACTTCAGCTTGGCCCCCACAAGTTGATTCCAGCACATGAGACGATACCTAGCTTGTATCTCACCTGCACACCACAACGAGTACCAACCTGCGGTGGCGACTTCAGTGACACGCGTAGCCCGCAGGGCCTGCTCCTTCCACTTCAGGTCGTCGGTGATAACCACTCCCAGGTACTTGTACTGACTGGTGACACAAAGCTTCTGGCCGCGAAACCACACCACGGGCTCACCTCGCTCCCTGATACTTGGTCGTTTCGCCTTGCTCGACGTGTAAATGGGCATGATTTCCGTCTTGCCGGGCTTCAAGTTGACTTCCAGCCGGTAATCTTCCGCGAACTTGGCCACAACATTGACCATCTTCTGGAGCTCGGTGCGACTGTGAGCGATGAGGGCCACGTCGTCCGCGTATAGAAGTGCCTTGATGTCGTTCAGCCGCTTCACATCCGTGATCTTGAGGGCACTCGCCAGCCGATCACACAGCTCATCCATAAAGACGTTGAAGAGTGTGGGAGAGAGAGGGGACCCCTGTTGGACGCCTACACCCTCCAGTACTCGGGGGGTGAGTGCTCCATCAACTAGCACTTGCGACGAGGTCTGCTCGTAGCACCTGCGTAGCGTGCGCCAGAACTTGCCCCTTACACCCAGCTTCCAGAGCCTCTCAAATAGGCCATCTCTCCAAACAGACGGGAAAGCCTTGCGTAGATCGACGAACAGGACATATGACTCCCGCTTCTGCTGCTGACGCCCCTTCAACCTCTGCCAAAGGGTAAAGACCTGATCCGTAGTGCGACGCCCCGGGCGGAAGCCTCCCTGCTCTGGACGTAGCTTATCCGGGCCATCCACGAAGAGCGTTAGACGAGTAGCTAATAAGGACAGATACAGCTTACCAAGGCAACTAATAATCGAGATATCCCTCCAGTTGTCAGGATCCGTAGGATCCCCACCCTTGGGGATATTGACGATGATTCCCTTGCCCCAAGCTTTTGGAGTCCTCTCGGCTTCTCGAATCCAGTTGAAGTACTGCGTTAAGTAGCCATTGATGTAGGCGCCGCCATACTTGAGCATCTCGTTCTTCACTTTGTCCTCGCCACAAGCTTTGTGGTTATTCAGGGCACGTTGCCTTGCAAGGACCTCCTCTTGCGTGAACGGCTTGTCCAGCTCTTCGCAAGTGTCTTCACCTACTTCGTGCTCCTTCATAGCCCGGGCCACCTCATCTCTGAAGCGATCGTTCCAGTGGAACTGCCGCTTAGCTTCGGCTTCCTCCCACTCCAGCGAGCCTGCTTCTGCACAGCACTCCACCACAACAGCCGCACTTGCCGGATTTTCCCGTGGCTTCACCGAATTTCTCCGAAATTCCTCCCACCGAGCGACCTTTTCCGGCAGCGTACACGCCAGTGAGCCATCCTCCCTTTGCACCGGCGCGGAGACCTTCGTTCTGCGTGCCCCGCCAAGCCGCTTCGCGAGTAGCCAAAAGCGCTTTGAGGATTGCTCGCGTTGACATTTGACCGCTTCTTCCTGCACTTGCTTGAAGGAGGCGGACTTCTTGGCCCGAGTTGCCTTCCGAATTTGCTTGCGGAGCCGTAGCCAATTCAGACGGGCTTCCGCATTCGATTCATCTCTCCTGTATGCTGCGTAGGCCTCCCGGCGCTGTTGAATGAGCTCCTTTAGCTCCCCGTCGAACCAATTGTTGGTGAAACGGGGTCGTATACATCTGGAGCCAAGGACCCGGTGCGCCGCCATTCGGAAGGACTGCGCCACTCGCTCGGTGACGTCATCTACCACCCGTTGGCTGTCGGCACCACCCGATAGGTCAAGCTCAGGCAGCTGATGCACTCCAAGCTTCTGTAGGCAATGCTGGAATACGTCATCGAACTTGTCGCGTAGATAATCCAGCGCTTGCTTCGCAGCGTGATCATTACCCGAGACACCAGCACCAATAAGCTTATCAAGACGAAAGGACCTGTAAGGTTTCGCAGCCCGCTTTGGTCGGCGCTGGCCGCTCCACGTCAGTTCGGCCCATACTGCCTTGTGGTCCGTATCAAGATCATCGTCGCATACTCCGAACTTTGCTCCAGCTGCCAGGCCAGGCGACGCGCAGATGTAATCGAGGAGGTGCTTGCCTGTGCCCATGCCGCGCTGCTCACGCCGGGACCACCAGTAGGACCCTTCCACTGGGCACGAGAAGCCGCTCAGATTTCGCAGGCCCGTAGCGACGAGGACAGCCGCGAGTCTCTTGCCGTTCTCCGAACGTACCGGTGCTCCCTTATCATCGACCTCCCCGTGCTGACCGACGATGCCCTCCTCTTTTCGGCTGCATGCCGGCCCGAGCTTCGCGTTGGCATCCGCCACCGTGACCACAAGACCTTTGGCTCCAAAAAAAGCTATAGCTGCCTGCCAGGCCGCATACGCCTCTGACGACTCTTCTTCCTGCGTTTCCTGGGGAAAGTAGCCGTTGTCCACATAGATATCCTGAGCGCCGGTAACACCCGAGGCGATACGCAGCCACACTTGCTGCCGGTGGTCGACGGGGGCTGGCACCAGGTTGCAATACGGACCAAGGAAGTTAGCCACCGCGAATAGAACCCCACCCTTGCAGCGATTTTTCTCGCTGACCTCCGCAGGTTTTCCAAAAATCCGGAATCCATCCAGGCTGCATTTGGAAAGTTGCTTCTTGCCCATGCGGTGCTCCTGAGCCCCGATGACTAGCCAGCCCTCGCTTGTAGAATGATGCCCATTCCGCCGTGCCTACGTTGTCGTATCCCGTTTTACCCTGCCAGTTGTGACTCGCGACGAGTAGCTTGAAGCCGGTATCGAACTGCTTGGAGCGGTGCTTCTTGGCTCGTTTCCGGACCCGACGGCCGCGCTTGGCTTCCGCCCTCGTGCTGCCCCCCTCTGCAGGTGCTTGCGCAGGTTGGTCCCCCACTGCACTGGCCGCCGAATGCAGGGGCACCACATACACATCAGCACACTCAGACACACACTTAGGTGCATCGGCAGCCAATTCCGAAGACACCACCTGTACATCATCGACACATTCTTCATGCAGAGGCAAGACGCGATATCCCGTCGCAGCTTCCTCCTTCCGGACCGCCGCTTCCCCACTCAGATGGATGCGAATAAGCCTTCGGACACGTTCCCTGTCCCTGAACCTGCGCCCAAGGGCCACATTGACCCCTCTGCCGAAGAATTTGAGATGTTTGAATTGCTGCAACGCCGTCTGCCTGCTGTCATCGTCCTCGTAGACCAGCTCCAGGTGACGAGACATTCGCTGGCCTTGCCACTCCATTACCGGGATCACCAGACCAAGACCGCTCATTTTGGAGGCGATCTCCTGCAGATTGGCGCGTTCTGAGAGCCCCCAGACAATCAGATTACGCCCGTCCTTGTCGTACCGATCTACCCGCCGGTACCGTCGAGGCGGCGGTGCCATCTGCCATATAGCGCCGCTCGCCTTATGTTGAAGCGCCGACCCGTGTGCCAGGTTTGGGGAGGAAGGATGAGGCGCAGCTAAGATAGCCTCTCCACGTGGTTCAGGAATTCCGTCATATACGCGAGCCCTCATCCTCCCATCCTGGGACATCGGGCCAGAGCCCGTCGAAGAGGCATTCCCACGGGGATTGTCCAGGTCTTCGGCGATTCTACCTTGTCCCATAAGGGCCACAGTGGTAGCTCCGTGCTTCGCGTATTTGTAATCCATTGAGAGTAGTAGACGGCCAATGTCGCTGGCCATCACCGCCGCGCCTCTTTACGCCGAGGAAAGCGCCCGCCCATGCAAATAGCATCGGCGGTATCTGCAACACACACTACACGCATTTCCGCCGGTGTCACTGGACGCTGCCGCGTCGCTTCGTGCCCTTCGGCGCCCGCCAGCACCCCCAGCGTCGCCAGAACCTGCCTCACGCACTACACACACTCTCCATCGCATCGCCAACGCCTCTACTCTCATGCCTTATGGACTTTCAGCTGCTCCTAACAATACACATCATGAGGTACGGGTGTCCCCGAGTGGAGCCAGATCGGACGGCGTGCCGCTGAAACTCCTTCCCCCACGTGGGTATAGAAGGCGCGAACCTAGCGGTACCTATAGGGTCTTACAGACAAGTATAGTAATCCCAGCCGAAGCTGCTCAGTTAGAAATGCAACGGTGGAGGGTGTGACTGCATGGGGCAAGGCACGGCAACGCAGCAAGGCACTGGCAAGGCATTGGGACCGACTGAAGCCCCTCTCCAACGTGCGCTCATCATGTGTTCCAGTTAGGCAACCCCGAAGAAGCGAAGATAGGGAGGAGACAAAACCCAGATAGGATGAAGATAGGATTAACATGAAGCCGAAATGGAGCCGAGTTGGAACAGGTCAACTCGGCCCCAACTCGGCTCAATGTGAATCCTATCTTCAACCCATCTCGGTACTGTTTCCTCCGAATGCTCACCTCAACAAGATCACCAAACCGGAACTGGAAGCCCCCAGGCATTTACTCGGCAGGAAATTCGGCGAAGATGGGCTAACCAGGAAACCAGACCCAAACCAACAGCCAAGAAAAACGAGCCAACCAACAATCCAACAGACAACCCCACAACTGCCTGGCCGAACCCCTACCGAGTAAATGCCCAGTTGAGAGTTGCGCATATCCCGGTGACCGCCCTCCCCAAGCGGTCACCTTCGTGGGGAGAGGCCCAACCACCTCCTCTTCCCATGGAGTGCCATCTTGTGTACCCCTCCAGAATAATAATAATAATAATAATGATAATAATAACAACAACAACAGCAATAATAATAATAATAATAATAATAATAATAATAATAATAATAATAATAATAATAATAATAGTAATACAATATCTGAGGCGTACTGATGCAGCTAATGGCATATCCTCAACGGACATAAGCCTCCAATACCCTTGTTCGAGGTCCTCCACCCCCCGTGTCAGTCTCTCGCCTGATGATCGGGGCCACCGATGGAGCTCCTGAGGGCAAGACTGCACTAAGCCGAGGTTATTCAACGGACATAAGCCTCCAATACCCTTGTTCGAGGTCCTCCACCCCCCCCCCCCCCCCCCCGTGTCAGTCTCTCGCCTGATGATCGGGGCCACCGATGGAGCTCCTGAGGGCAAGACTGCACTAAGCCGAGGTTATCCCGCAGTCCCAGCAACCTCTTGCAAGACGTCACCGAATGTGCAAGTGCATACACCAAGCGCGGTTGCTAGAGCTGCCTCGAAACCCCACCCATAACAATCTGGTGTCTGCTGGGTCCTGGGCTATCAACCAGCATATGCGGAGTTTAAGATCTTTTACGCGCGCAACGACCCTCCTCCCCAGCATCTACCACCAAAGGGTTATGAGTTGGCGTCACAGTTTAACGCCTTGAGGCCATTGGGCTGGAACTCTGTTTAGCAAGTGTGACTAGGTTTTTTCATCGGGATTTCCCTCAAATATGTCACAGTCAACACTCCAAATAATAATAATAATAATAATAATAATAATAATAATAATAATAATAATAATAATAATAATAATCATAATAATAATAATAGTGCTTCTCAGTCAATGGCGAATGCATTTCTGCACATGTGCCTCCATCGTCTCACCCGCGAGGGGAGTACGAAGATTTGACGATAGGCTCTACTGACACCCCCGCAAGGCAGCTCCAAGCCTTCCAGACAGACCAATACTTTCAAAGAAAATATCCTTTGAAAATACTGGCCCCGACGGGAATCGAACTGGCGACAGGTCCCAGATGGTAGACCTTAACCACTGGGCTATCGCGGTGCCATAATAATAATAGTAATAATAATAATAATAATAATAATAATAATAATAATAATAATAATAATAATAATAGTTATATTGTATTGTATTGATCTGTCATGGCTGAGCCCAAGGGCCATGCGCCTCCATCCCTCGACCCAACAGTCACAACAGTGAATGTTGGGGAGGGAAGAGTGACTCTGACCATCCCTGAATAGCTACCCGCTCGGCGTGTCGGATACCTTGCAGGGAATCAACTGCAAATGATTGATGTTCCCTATGAGAGAGTTCCACAAGACTGGGTATAAGTCGAATGGAGGTACTCAAGGGGTGTAGCAGACATTTCATGCGGTCTGCCAGCGCATGAGGACGTTTTGTGGTAAGTGTCTGGGACGCCTCGAAACCCGTCATCACCCCTAGATCTCGGAACGTATATACCCCTTTGACCCCACGTGGTGTACGTCTTATAAAAACAACACAACGACATAGCCTCGGAACCAACACAACGACATAGCCTCGGAACCAGTGGGAAGAGGCCCAACCA
>WBZZ01000876.1:0-12500 GCA_019918135.1 Paulinella micropora | reverse complement strand
AAGCAAGGCAGAAGGCGGTGGAGCGACTGAAGGTGAAGATGCAGGCTAGAGAAGAAGCAGAGCAAGGCAGCTGGGACAAGCAAGGCAAAAGTGCATGGACCATCTGAAGGCGAAGATCCCAAAAGATAAAGGATTTCCTAGTTATTACCAAATCTTAATCCTTTCGACTGCTTATCTCAAGATGCACTCAAGATTTTTCAGAATCCTGCCAGATTATCAGACTCTTGAACGAGGAGCAAAAGCTAGATTAGCTATCAGGAAGAAAGAATTAATAAAGAAATACCATTAGCCGATAAGTTTGACCTAAAACTTTCAAAGAATTTTTTTAATTTTAAGAAATTTTAAGATCACGTATGTCTCAAGATTGCGCACCCATCTCAATCCCCATCTCGGAGCTCCTCAGGACTGGCCTAGAATCTTCTTGTTAGAACACTAGTACATCTACTTGAAGTACTGTTCTTGCACAGAGGTGGCAAGCCGTCCACGGACCGGTTCAAGCTCAGTCACAGGATCGCATCGTCTTAATACATCAAGCTTTATTGAAAAGGCGGCACAGACAGAACAACACGGCCCGGCACGTACTAAAAGGATGGCTCTACCTGCGGACCGGCCGGGTCATACTGAATCTGTCCGTTACTCGGTATTACTTGAACAGTACAACCCGGTAATTGTCTAAAACCGATGATTAGGTATAAACCGGTCACTCACTGACCTTACCCTACCTTTCACTTGCGGTTTGCCGGGAGACTTCGTTAAAAGCCAGGTTGCTCACAGCCACTTTAATCCGAAGACATAAATTTAACGCAGAACTGAACTGCAAGAGAGCTAACTAATCTAAGTGTGTGACTAGCAGTAACTGACGCTCAATAATATGGTCCGGTGCACAATAGTAAAAACGTAACGTGCACAATTGACTTGGATTACCCATTACTGTTACTCCTAATTATGACTTAGTAAAATGTCACCGCACATAGACTCGAAATCAATCATAATTACGACTCAAATAGTAACTCAATGTTGCCTGTCCAACGCTCCCCCTTAATTCAAATTGTCATTGTCAATTGCATTAGTGGATAACTTCGTACATCGTGTCTGACTGAGTAAGTATAATGTCAAATAAAAGCTACACATACGCGACTCAAAACGTAGAGAGTCATAAATTACGAATCCACACGAATCTTCAATTCCTCGCCGCGAAAGCATCTCGATCTAATGGGTCGATTAAATTGAAGTAAAAGGACTCGTTTGTAAATGACAAACTCGTACTTGCAAAATGAAAGCAATAATTACGTAATAGCAAACTTGAAGTTGCTTTTCGCGCGTAAATCACATTAAAAACTGGTTACTCGATTAGCCCTCTGATAACTAATGACAATATGGCGGCAGTCCGCGCCCAACGTGATGATGCAGTCGCAAGTCATTGCAGTTGTGCCACTGTCACAACTTCATCCATGTTCGACTCCATTTCGTCCGACTTCTGCTATCCCGCTCTTGGCGTCCACGATCGATGGTGACTGATCGTCACGCGCCTCGTCAAACGCTCGAATTTAAGTCCACGGGATCATCCATCTTGCCTCAAACGAACACCTATATAGAGACATCGCCTGCAAAGAAAAGACTCACACTCACACAAAGAAATCATGAACTCAGCGGAAATTTGCGGATTTTCCATTAAGAAGGTTTATGGTTTAAGAGTGATCATGATGAATTTACTAACCAAGTACTCAAATTGGTCCTTAGGTACATGTTTAGTTAATACATCTGCTATCTGTTTCTTAGTTCCTACTTTTACAAACCTTACTTCTTTATCAGTGTCGTTGTGCGTGATGCATGAAATGTAGTTCAAGTGGTAGATGTTTAGTGCGTGACCCTGACATTTCTCTCTCTGCCGCTAAAATAGTTTGTTCGTTGTCCTCAAATTATTCTAATGGGCTTTTCTGTGCTACTCCTAATTCCTCCGCTATATGTCTAACTGCTAACCATTCACGAACACATTCTACAGCTGCGAAGATTTCCGCATCATTCGGGCTTAATGCAATACGCGATTGTCGTTTCGATAACCATGCAATTGGGTCACCTCCCCATAGAACTATATACCCTGTACGAGACTTTCCTGTCTTTTTGCGCACTTTATGTGCCGCATCAGGCCATAAAGTAATTCCGGGATATGTCCTTGCTTCCTGCGATGATTTCGGCCCGTGAAATGCAATACCGCGAAATGAATTCACTAAGTACCGAAATATTCGTCCCAAAATTGCATAATGCATAAGTCACTCCGACGTCAACAGTCTGCATAACGCTAGCTGCATTCAAAGCTTGGTCTGCATCTGGTCTAGTCATCTTAGTCAAAAACAGTAACTTTCCAACTAAGCCAGGAATGGAATGCTTCCTAAGTGCACTAGATTCCGACATAGGTTCTGGCTCCTGCTCTGCGCTAGGCGTGCTTAGCGGGCGTGCGTCTGCATATCCTACGTCTTTCAAGATCTGTTTCTGATATCTCGTCTGATGTAGTAAAATGCGACCTCCTTCCTGTTCTATTTCTATACCCTTAAACTCTTTGGCTACACCTAATCGTTTTAGGGGATAGAACTTTTCCAGTTGGCTTGCAAACTTATCATACGTACGTTCGTTAGGCGCCGAAAAGATTAGATCATCTACATGAAATATGCCGATGATTGCGTCTCTTATGTGTTTGTCTTTTTCAACGAACATACATAGATCTGCGTCTAGCAATCGAAATCCTAACTCTTCTAACTTTGGGGGTGGGGCACCATACAGAGCTCCATCTATCCTTAATATCATGCCATCATGACCTTCCCTGTTTAAACAATCTGGGGCGTACGCGTAAACAGGATCATTCATTCTAGCATTCAAGGAAGCATTTTTAAAGTCTATACCATACAACTTGTGACCATGCCAAGCAGCTATCTTAGCTAAGAAAAGTAGTGATCGATGAGCTGCACAAGGTACAAATAGCTGATCTGGATTATAGCTAACTCTTGGTTCTAGCATATCTCCTCTCAACGCTAATCGTGACTTGACAAACTTGCGTCCTCTATCATCAAGCTTAACTTTATGTACCCATGTCAATCTTACTATCTTCGACACTCCATTCTCTTTTGCTTCCTTGGGGCTTACCCAGGTATAGGTGTTTAAAGACTTAAAAGCCTCTATCTCTTTATCCATGCCTTCTTTCAACTCCTTAGCTGTTAGCCCTTCGTCGACTTTCTCTTTTGGCACACGTGGTGTGAGGTAGAGTAAAACTTCACTACTATCCTCTCCTAGTATGCTTTCCTCAGACGACTTGGCGTCTTCTAGTTCACCGGGTGGATGGATTGGGTCTTTATACTTTTTGATTTCACTGTCTAACATCTTTTCAACTAGTCCGTCATCAAAAGATACAAAGTGACTTGGCTTGGGCTGTTTGCGAACTTTAAGTCTATCGCCTTTCTCGCATGGTTTCAAAACTTTACCGGTTCGTTTAGCTTCTTGCCAACTGTCTCCATACTCTTCCTTCGCCCATAGTTCACCAAAAGCTACCGCTGGTACAACTACCTTGACATTTTCTAATGAGGTGTTTTCCTTGACTACCTTCTTAGTTGTGACTGGTTGTGTGCCCGGCTTTGCTGTCGTCCGTTCCTTTCTTTCTCGTTTCCCTCTCACTATGTTAGCTGTCGTGATTTTGTCACTTTGCTCCCATGTGAGGCCCTTGTTTGGCGCTTCTCCTTCCCTATATCTCCGGCTTGGGTGACTAGCCGAAGGGTCCTGCGCACTAAGCGATTCGATGGGTGTTACCCCGTCGTCCTGATCAACAACTTGGCTTTCGTTAGAGTCAGTGGGAAGACCGGAATCTGGACCAGTGTCGTCCTCAACTCCTTGTTTTTCCTCATGCTCTTCTGACTCCCCTGAACTTTCTGTTCCGGTTCTGTCTTCGCTTGATCAAGCTGTTCTGCATTTGCTATTGCTACTCTCCCCCTCAGATTCATCGTCCCATTGTACTCCTCTGGGTGGGTGTGCATCGTTTCCAACTATATGGGGGTTGAAACGCACGTTGCGTACGTTCGATATGACCTTGCGGCCATCCCAAACCCTGTAAAGCTCTTTGAAAACATCGTATCCCAAGAGCATTACACGTTTTCCCCAATAGTTTCCTTTGCCAACTTGCTTTCCGACATACATTGCTCCCATACATCCTATTGTTTTCAGTTGCCGAATGGCCGGTTTGTAACCCAAACACTGCTCAAAGGGTGAAATCCCTTGACGTGGTCCGGTTGTAGCTGGCAATATGGTGTGTAGTGTGGTAGCGGTGTGTTCCATCTCTGCCCAAAACTTAAGTGGAAGGTTAGCTTCATATCGCATAGCCCTAGCTGGCCCTGCTGTTATGTCATTAACTTTTTCAGCTATCGGATTTCCGTCTTTGTCTCCTGGTGCTGAAACTTTCCAAATAAATTGCAATGGTTTCCACCATTCGATTACTTCCACGGGGGCAACGAATTTGTTGTCACACGTGACAAGTTTGACCTTCCTACCGGTCTGTCGTTCAAACCACGCTACTGCCTGCTTAAGACACTCTACAAACTCGTTCTTGTGTCTTAAGTAAAAGTCTAAGATATAACCTGAATAATCGTCTGTTACACAAAACTTGTAGTACTTGCCATTGATGGACATTACTGCCCATGGTGCGGCTGTATCTACGTGCAAAATCTCGCTCGCATAACTAGCTCTCCTAATCCTATTCTTCTTAAATCTGGGCAATTCTTTAGCCTTACCCATCATACAAGCTTCACAATATCTAACTAAATCTTCATTGCCGACAACTTTGCGGCCCAGTGCCTTGCCTAATGCATAGGTCTTCTTTATAGCCTTATGCCCGCTGCACTGATGCATGACGTAGATGTCTATGGGCTTCTTATTTGCACTCGTCTCTGGATACATAGCATATAACACACATCCCTTACTCTCTCTATTCTCGCATACTTTAGCTACTTCTTTCTTATTCTCTCTCTCCTTGGGGATTCCCTCCCCGTTTACCCCGCCCTTGATTTCTTTACCTTGATCTTGGGCTCAAATCGCTTGTTAATGTCAAGAGGTTCGTCATATTCCGTGTCCCACCGGTATACCATTCCCGGCGTCATTCTCCCCCTGACTATCACGTCACTCTCTTTCACTCTTATGGGGTGCTTTAGAATAAGCAACTGTCCGTTCTGGTGAATAACAGATCTGTGGTAAAAGTGATCCATGCTGCCGGTTGAAACTATGTTCACAGGCACCCTTGGGTCGTACAACATCTCTTTATTTACCATCACGGGTTTTCCTGTCCCATCTACACGGGTTAATCTCGCTTCTCCCTTCTGGTTTACTACGCTTTCTCCGTTTCCAGTGATCAGACTGACTGGGGCAATATCAGAGGTTGCTCAATATAGCTGTCGTGCAAGCTATGTCTCGTGACGATCCACTGTCTTGCACTATCATTCTCTCTTTCTTGCTTTTCCCCTTTCCTTCTGCTACCATCAGGTTATGCTCGATATCTTCCATGTTCTCCTTTTCTTTCTCTTTCTCTTTCTTGCTCGCCTCTCTTTCCTTTCTTTCCTTCTCTTCGTTCTCAACTCTCTCTTCGTTGTATCGTTCCTCGTGCATCCAATCGTATTCTTCCCTCGCCTCTTTGTAATCTCTGTACGAAATTGGAAGTGATCTTTCTATTCTCATCTGTTCCGAATCCATAGAGTCCTCTGTGTTTCCGGGGTCTTCATCGTCTTCTTCTGACGCTCCGTCTATCTCCCTTCTTTTCGCATCGAATGCTGCCTTCTTTCTAGCTGCTGTCTTTGGTGTAAAGAATAGGTATGCGTCTTCTGAGTGTAACTTGCGTAAATAGGCATTCAAAGATCCCTCTGCCACTACCTCACTGCCGCCCGAGACGATGCTGGACTACAAGTCGCCGTACCTGGAGTTCAACCAGTCGTTGGCGGTGGACGCGGACGCCGAGACGACCTCCCGCTACTACGCGAACTGCGTGCGTTCGCGGCGGCTGTTCCAGGCGCACGAGGGCCGCATCGAGAACGCGCGCAAGGAGAGCGCGGTGCGCCGCGACATGTACGGAGAGGGCGAGCAGCCGGTGTTCCGGTTCGCGAAGGACGCGAAGAACTTCCCGGAGCCGACCGACTACGTGGCGTGCCGCAAGAAGCTGCTGCAGCTGGTGTGGCAGAACCGCGGGAAAGGCGATTGCCAGGACCTGCAGGAGTACCGGCACGTGCTGGACCTGCTGCTGGACAACAGCGAGCGGGCATCTGCCGGCGCGGTGCTGCGGCAGACGCGCGACTGCTTCGAGATCGCGGAGCAGGCGCTGCTGTACGGGCTGTGGCCCGACCTGCTGCAGCGCGTGCTGCTGGAGATTTTGCAGGACTGCTACGAGCGGCCCCGGCAGCTGCTGACGGGCCAGGTAGACCACGGCTCGGCCTCGTACAACTTGACGATGATGAACCTGCTGCCCACGGTGCTGAACGGCGCGGCGGCGCCGCTGCCAAAAGACGAGGACGACGCGTGGTTGCCGGCGGTGCAGCAGCCGCTGTGCCAGGACCCGGTGGCGCTGAGCTACTTCTTGCGCGAGCGGGCACTTTCGACGAAGACGGCCGTGAACAGTCAGAGCGCGCGGGACTTCGCGGACTACGTGTACCAGCAGCACCACGCGAGCCAGTGGCTGCCACAATCCGCTGACGGCCTGCCACCCGAATGTAGGTTGCTGACGGCGCCGGACGCGGACCTGCTGCGCAGGCTGCGCGCAGCGGACGAGACGTACCGGCGGGACAACCTGGCGGCGCTCGGCCGGCACGCGGCGTTCGCCGAGGTGGCGGCGCGGCTGCAGCCGACAATAGCAGCGTACCCCGCGCCCTCTCCCGCACCCGCGGTGGGTGCGGGTGCGGCGGCGGACGACGAGGCTGGCTAAAATCTTTCGAGGAGGCCCGGAATTTAGCCCCGCCCCCCCCCCCCCAAACAAAAGAGGTGGCGAGGGGGGGGGGGAAAGGACATTATTCCGCCACCTTTTTTTTTCTTTGCGCCCTCCTTTCCCCTACCTCGCGGTAGGTCGGGCGGGAGGGGGTGGGGCTTTCCGTTTTTTTCTTGTTGTTGTGCTGAAATGTTTCTTGGCCTTTTTATGCTACGTAAAATAAAAAGTTTTTTAAAAAACAAAAACAAGCCAGACACCAATAACTTGTAGCTCGATGGAAAGGAAAGTTCCAGCCTACACTTTCCAAGAAGTAAAGAACGATGTCAAAAACAAGAACAATTCAGCTATCCTACAACTAGGCCCTAGGGATCGAACTAACGCCCTGCTTAATTGCTGGCCTTTCTACCTAGTATTTGTTGAAGAAGCATGCGGAAACAGGCTTTATCCTCTACACACGTCCCGGGCAAGAAGCAACAAAACTTCTAAGCTATGACGAATTGCTTCGTGTGGCTTTTGCAGATCATTTTATTGACATCGAAACTTTAGAAGGAATTGAGCGATGGGATGGTAATAGTAGCCACCTTGATTGGGAACGTTGCTTGGAAAAGCTTGCTGGAGATTCCACGTTTCTGTACAACCGGGACTCGCGCGTCAGGTTGCGATTTGTGCTCTCTCAACTGCAGAAAGCAGCGGAACTTGCGAGGGCAGAGGCTGAGCATGTGAAAGAAGCAAATGGCAGGTTGGAACGTGCTGTGGCGCAGGTATCGTTTTGGGAAACAAAGATACCCACTAATTTGTCAGAGACAGGCCGACCGAACGAGAACCGTTAGCAAAAGGAATGAACTGATCAAAGTTCCTGGCAGCTGAGGTGGCAGAAATGTGCGGCGTTATGCTCAAAGTTGCCTAAATCCGCTCAAGAAAAAAAGAATAGTCGAAATGGTAGCAAACATCCAAAAAACATTTTTAATTCTGCGGTGTCTCTCTCTCTCTTGTTTTTTTTTTTTTGTACAATTGGGCCCAAAGAAGTTCAGCTATCTATAAAAAATTGTTGGCAATTTGAAAGAAGGGTCCGGGGGGAGCGCAGAGTAATGGCTTACCACAAGTAACGCTGGTACAGAAACACAATTTTTTTTTAATTGATTTGTTTTTTTTTTAACTTGCTTTCAAACAAAAAATGTCTCAGCCCGCGCTAAGCACTGGCTTTGAAAGGAAAGAGAGAGGACCGCCCGACCACCTTTTTTTTTCCTTTCGAGCGTTAGAAAAAAAAATGTCATGAAATTCCTAGCTGATGATGTCGTCGTCGTCGTCGCTGCTTCCGTCGTCGTCGTCAGCCGTTGTTGCGCTGCTACTATTATCCGCGTCGCCCAGCAATTCGGGGTGTAGCGGCCACACCGAGCTCATCTCCGGGCAAAAGAGTTTAAAGCTTCGCGCGCTGCCGTTCGTGTTCCTGGTGGTCTGGGTAGGGTCCAGTCTTTTGTACAGGTTGTCACCCCAGCCAAGGGTTGTAACAACTCTCTTGAGCCAGGCTAAGGTAGTCTGCCCGGTAAACAGAATTGTTGGCCCAGGATGTAAGCACGGACGTCCGCGCCTCTCCAGGGATCTAAGGTGCGTTGTGCAAACAGCATGGTTTCATCACCGGCGCGTCGGCCAGAGCGAGTACGGCGGTTACGAAGTTCTAGGTACACTTGCACGAGGTGATGAAAGGGGCGCGTGTTAACCACAAGCCAGGGGGTACCAATGTTCTCCTTGGCCTCTTCTGCAAGCTGTGCCTTGAAACAGGTGAGTTCCAGAGAAAAGTCGAGATGTTCATGGCGATCGTACTTGTCGTCCAGCTCCTTGCCCAGGTCGCTCAGGACCTCGCGCGGTAGCAGGCTGGCTTCTTGAGTGCGGTAAATCGCCTGGAACTTGGGCAGCGCAGGGTGCGGCGGCCCTACCCATTGCACGTAGCTTGTAGCGTATTGCACGTCCAGGCAATTGTCTCTGTTTTCTTGATCCTCGTTCGGATCCAGGCCCGTGTACAAATAGAAATCAAAGTGCGCGGTGTCGTGAATCTTCACCTCTTCACGCAGCCAGCGGACGGTTTCGTCAGCCACGTATCTGGAAACTTGTTCCTTGACGTAGGCCCGTACTTCTTCTGCCCGCAGGCCCTTGGGCACCCGACGGCGTGCGCGTAGCACTGTGACTGGCCGCTGCGGTTGGTCCAGGCCACTTGGTAGGCCCCACCCTCTCACGCGTAGCTCGACTTGCAAGTATTTCTCTTGGCGACAAGAAGAGACGCGCAGGTCAGCCAGGCGCTGGCTGTTGACACCCTCGTTGAGCTTTTCCGTGAACACGTCGAGCGGGAAGGTTCTGTCTGGTTCTCCGACGTTGTAGCCAGCGGACGCAACGTCTGGCAGGCTGGTACTAGGAGCTCCTTGATGGTCGGCAGTCGGGCTCTTGGTATCTTCTTCTGGGTCCGACGCCGGTAGCTTGGCGCGTTTGGCCACGGGCGAGGAAGGTGGAGTGCACGCGTGCTTGGAGTAGAGCATAAGGGCGCGGAGGGTTTGGAAGGGGGGTATTGAGTTTGCACTACACACACACACACAAGCCAAAAAAAAGAAAATTGGATTTACAACGGAACACAAAAAGCCTTACACATAAGGCAAAGAACACATATGTCACATCCCAATTCAAGAACAATTCAAAAGAAGACAGGCCCTCTACACATACTGCACAACAAAGCAAAGAGAGAGAGAAATGGAGAAACATAGAGAAACAGAGAGAAATGGAGAGAAACAGAGAAACAGAGAGAAATGGAGAGAGAGAGAGAGAACTGCGGGCTTTGCATGCCACCTTGAGGCATGAGAACAAATGAATGACTTTTCAGAAGCAAAAGAGAGAAAGAGGGAAAGGCAGAGAAAGCGAAAGGCCTATTACACACACAACTAAAAGAACTAACTTATACAAAAAGTCAAAGCCCCCCTCTACACACGCAGCTCAAGCACACACGTAGACACACCGTGACAGCCAGAGGCAATGATGCCCTTACACAGAAACCCGAGAAACCGATTTTTATGCACACACATACCAACAACACACACGCAAACCCAAGAAACACGCCTTTCTGTACACACACACGCGACCCAAAAACGACATTTGACACACACAGCGCACACGAAACACGCAAATACACACACATAACACGCAAACCACACACACATACAACGAAAACAAAAGCCTTACACACAAACACACACACACAAACAACCCAAAGAAATCTTCCCTTGAACACACACACGCAACCCGAAAGAATTCGAAACATGCCCCTTTACACACCACACAACCAAGGAAAACAAACTTCTACGTACAACACACACACAACACACACAACACACGCAACCATACACACATTCAACGAAAAAAAAAAGCCTTACACACAAACACACGCGCACACACAAACACCCCAAAGAAATCTTCCCTGGCACACACACACACGCACACACAAACACCCCAAAGAAATCTTTCCTGGCACACACATACACACACACACACATGCAACCCAAAGAAATCTTCCCTGGCACACACATACACACACACGTACACACACACGTACACACACGCAACCCAAAGAAATCTTCCCTGGCACAGACATACACACACATACACACACGCAACCCAAAGAAATCTTCCCTGGCACACACACACACGCACACACACGCAACCCAAAGAAATCTTTCCTGGCACACACATATACACACGCAACCCAAAGAAATCTTTCCTGGCACACACATACACACACACATACACACGCAACCCAAAGAAATCTTCCCTGGCACACACACACACACACGCACACACAAACACCCCAAAGAAATCTTTCCTGGCACACACACACATAGACACGCGCAACCCAAAGAAATCTTTCCTGGCACACACACACATACACACACGCGCAACCCGAAAGAAAACATGCCCCTTTACACGCCATGCAACCAAGGAAAACAAACTTCTACGTACAACACATACAACACACAATCTGGGAAGGGGATGTACCTTGGCGAATGGGACGCACAACGATTGTAAAGGGTGCGATAGGAAGGGGGGGGGCCAAATCTTAGCAAAAAAAAAACCTCACATTGTGCAAACCCAATGTTGGCAGCATTGAGCAAACCCAATGTTGGCAGCATTGAGCAAACCCAATGTTGGCAGCATTGAGCAAACCCAATGTTGGCAGCATTGAGCAAACCCAATGTTGGCAGCATTGAGCAAACCCAATGTTGGCAGCATTGAGCAAACCCAATGTTGGCAGCATTGAGCAAACCCAATGTTGGCAGCATTGAGCAAACCCAATGTTGGCAGAATTGAGCAAACCCAATGTTGGCCGAATTGGGCAAACCCAACAGATTCCGGCCCCCCCCCCATTCACCCCCTGCTGCTTGTATCCTGAATATGTGCGTGTGTGTGTGAGCGTTTGTGTGTGTGTGTGTGTATATGTGTGAGTGTTTGTGTGTGAGTGTCAAGGTTTGTTTTGATTGGTGTGTGTATGGATTGTTGACTTGGGGTTGCGTGTGTAAAGGTTTGTTGTTGATTCGTGTGTGTGTGTGTGTATGTGTGTTTGTGCAAGATTCTTGAAGTTTGCGTGTGTGCTTTTGTTGTCTGTGATTGACATGTGTGTGTATATGTGTGATTTTCTGTGTGTTTAAAGGTTTGTTGTTGATTGGTGTTGACTTTGGGTTGCGCGCGCGCGTGTGTGTGGGTGTGTGTGTGATTTTCTTTAAAGCTGTTTCTTTTTTTTTTTCTCCTTCAGAATCGTAAGTTTAATTTTTTTGTACAAAGCCGTGAACAGTCATTAAAAGTCTGCTGACCAAGATTTTGTCAAATTCACCAAACCTGAATGAATGTATTTCTGTAAAAGATCTTTCTGACTTTGCTTCAGTGGAAGAGATGGAGAAGGAGGAGGAGGAGTTGCCTGCTATCACTCTATTGTCCCTTCTTTGCGTGTGTTCTGGCCGCCGGTTTGTGCCGCACGCCTCAAACGTGTGTGTCGCAGCTGGTGCCAGATCTTTTCTAGGCTAGAGATCTGGAGGTCCAGCTGTGAGATCTGGGCCTGAAAAACGTTCCCCCGGTCCAGGCGTTGTTCGAACCAGTCGTTCTGATCTTGTTTCAACGTCGCTATGTGGCGCTGCAACGTCTCTAAATTGACGGACGGCCCGGCCCGCCAGGCCTGCAAGTACGTAATTTGCTCTGAGCAGCTGTCAGCTAGGGTCCCGACCGACGTTCTGGTTTGCCAACAGGCGGTGATGGCCGCGTCTTGTTGTAAGAGCTCTATTACCACGTCTACTGCGTGCTGCAGCCTAAGGTCCGCCATTTCTTGTTTTTGTAGATCTGTCCGGCCAGAATTTGCGCTGCTCCCTCTCCTTCCTTCCCACTGCTTCTTTCACTGCCCGCCGGATTCGTTGGGTTTGTTTTCCCCCGGCCTGCACCCATGTTGTGGCTTGGACGGACCAAAGATCAAAGAAAGGAAACGAGGGGGGGGGGGGGGGGCGCACCTCGGCCCCCCCCCCCCACACACACACACACA
>WBZZ01000875.1:65000-104781 GCA_019918135.1 Paulinella micropora | reverse complement strand
AAAAACAAAATAAAACACAGAACAAAATGATAAAGGATAAAGATACCTTATACAAACTATTGAACGATAAATCAGTAGATAATATAAATATTAACATAATTAACGACCAAATTGTAGAAGCCAGTTATGACTTAAAACAGGATGCGGTGAGCGACCCGATTAAAACAAATATTGTGGTTGCTTTATTTACTACATGCCACGAGAGAATGAGACTTTACAATATGATGGACAGATTAGGCAATAGGATATTGTATCATGACACAGACAGCGTAATATATACGACTAACAAAGAAATTAATGAGGCAGATGTAGAGACAGGAGATTTTACTGGGAGATTGGACAGATGAATTGAAAGGAGCAAAAATAAAAACCTTTGTGGGAGGCGGGCCAAAATGTTATGGATACTTATTAGATATGGTAAAGCAAGTATGAAAGTAAAAGGATTTAGTATGAACTATGAAACGAAAAAAGCGTTGAATTTACCAAATATGTTAAGTGTAATAAGTTGCGGGCTAGGTATTACAAACACTGAATTATTTGAGAATGGAAAAAATGAACTGGCTGAATTGTTGGATACTGATGAAGAATTACGGATTGCTAAGCGAATTGAGAAATCTGGAAAAGTAGTTATAATAGAAAACAACAAGATAACACGAGATAAACAAAAGAAAATAATAACAAGCGAATACTTAGAAAAGATATTTAGTTTTACATATACGAAAAGACAAGTTATCGGAATTGTAGAGAATGCGATTGAAACTAGACCTTTTGGATATTAATGATATTTGAGAATTGCGCTTCGTGCTACGCACTCTCGCTATGGATTCAACTTGTTGAATCTATAATCTCAAACATCGTCGGCCATTAAAGTATAAAACGATGTTTTGTGATGACGAAGTCAGAACAAAATATCAAATAATTAATTTTTTTCCATAAAATTTTTTACCACTCTATATAGACCAATGACCACCCTCACCAGATTATGTGAGAAGTTTGAGAAACTCTCTATTGAAAATAAAAAAGAAGCATTTTCTCTTACCGATGTTAAATAGATAATTACTGACGAAATCCAAATGATTGAAAATGCACAGGCAGGCAAGCCAAGGGATATTTTTCCATTCGGTAAGTATAAAGGTAAGAAAATTCAAGATGTTGCTACCATTGACAAACCATATCTAGAATGGGTTATGAAACAACCGTGGTTTGAGAAATTTACTGACATTAAAAGTGAAGTAAAAAAATACATTTAATATTTTTGCTAAAAGATTTTTTTAAAAATCTTTATATATCATGTCAGACCTGAACACAAAACAAGACTACTTAAATGAAATTGAAAAATGGAACCTTGACGGCGAAATAAAAAAGCCAACAATTAAATGGACTAAGCCTGACATTGTATCTTTCTATGAGCAATACAAGCCGAGGGACGACAATGTGAAAGTAGTTATTCCGTTGGAGGCCACATTAGAAAAAATGATGGAGGAACCAAGCACACCATTTAGGGAAACAGATCTTGTTGTGAGAGAGACTGGAATTACCGAAATCAAGGCTAATGTTGGCGAAGAAATAGCAATTGCTACATGTACAGAAGAAGGATGTATATTAAAGAAAGATGTTGTTCTTCAATATGGAAAATATGCACACAAAAACATTGAAGATGTAGCCAAAATTGATAAACCATACCTTGAATGGTTAGTTCAACAGCAGTGGTGCCAAAATGTGGATGCCATAAAAAAATTATTTAAATCATTGATATTTTATTCAATTAATTTTTTTTGCTTTATTGGTCTTCTATGAAGTTAGCGATAACATTAACATTTGAACCATTATTAGCAGTAGCAACGGATTTTTGTGTAAAAGTCAATACATCACTAGGAGACAGATATATATCATAATTTCTAAGATTTATTTGTTGAGTTGATTGAGAATTTACGTAAAGTTTAAAAATTGTTGTTCCGTTGGCAACGGCACTCGCCTTTGTATCAGTATCCACAATTGAATACTTAGTATCAACATCTGCAAAACCCGCTCCAGTTAGTGTTCCATTCAATACCATTCTTACTACACACGCCTTACTATCTTCATTTTGTAATACTTATCAAAGTGGGATAAACATTTGAATAATTTGTTAAATTAGCACCGCCCGCATCAAATGTTGCTTTATTACTGATACTAATAATAGGGCTTTCAGTTGTGTTTGCTGCTTTACTTCCTTCCACTTCGTTTGTTATACTTGTGTTTATTGTATTACTTCCTTCAATAAATAATCCAACACTTGCTGTTTTAAGAGTTTGAATTCCGATAGCAGCATCATTCCTCATTAGTGCGGTAAATGGTAAAGTAGTGTTTCTTAGACTTACACCTGTGTTGGCATTCGCATACTTAATAGTATGGACTAATTGAAATTCTCCTGTCGTAGGATTTTCAATAGAAAACCTTATAGCACCAAAGTCTAAATATTGAAATTGAATTTGGAATACATTTCCTTTACTCCAATCAATAACAGGCATATCTTTTGTTCCATCGCATGGGTCATCCCAGTTTGCTTGTTGAATAAAAGTTGTACCCCTCCTTTGGCTTGTAGAATACGCATCCCGACATTTGTTTTATAAAAATAAAAACCATTTGAAAAATCACTTTCACCAATTTCTACACACGAATAATAGGCTTTTGTGTCATCAGTTGTCCATATAGCAGTGAAGCGACCGACAACTCCCATACCCGTCCGATATTTTATTCTTCTTTTACTTGTTAGGATAGCATTTGCCGTGTTATCTGCTTGAGTTTTTAGTTCTGCCATATTATTCAAAAATGACACAGAAGATTTTGTTTCTGTTTTTGTCCATATCCTTGTATTAATAGTGTATGGAAAGATTTCTTGAACAACTGGAGTTAATTGTCCAACTAGTGTTTCTCCAAAAGCAGTTTTCATATTATCAGTTTTAATACCACCATCATATCCGACCCTGATGTTTAAAAAATCTCCGTCTGGATTTTGTGCGATCAAATTTCTCTGGTGTGTAGTCATTGTTTTTGTTTTTGACTACCTCAAAAACAAATGTGTTATATTGAATGAAAAAAAAAAATCTAAATTTTTTAACTTTTTTGTTTTGGAAGTTTATGAAATGGAAATTATATTTGCCTTAACCTGAACCTCCCGCTGAGTGATTGCTACACTTACATGCTGATGAGGATTATTCTGTGTAGTGCTAATGAACTCCCATCGTCTCTCATTGGGAAGGTCAAGCCCACTAACTTCATTTTGGTCTTTGCTCCACAGCGGGCGGGTATTATCCCAAGTATCAACCCAGAACCAGTTGTATTGATACACATTTGAATTCATCAAAACAGAACCTTCAAGTTTAGGTTTCAAGCACATATAATCTTCAAAACTAGCGGGAAATATTTCAAATTCCTGAAGTCGTGCCCCGTCAAGTGTGGTGTGAAAACTGGTAGTCTTAGCGTTTGCTCTGTTATCAATATCATAAGCGGTATTCTTGTTTTCGGTGTTGTTAAAGAGTGTGTGATAAATTTTCTTCAACCTTTTACCATGTCCCCTATCAAAGCGGAGAATGATATTTTGTGTAGTGGATTGAGCAATGGAATTTTTATACACATAAGGATAATCAATATTAAAACTCATACCTTCAGCACTCGCCACCTTTTGTTGAATTGATTGAATGACATCGGGATTAGTCTCTACAGCAAGGAACAAGTTGAGATTAGAAACACTTACATTACCAGCGGCAGCAACAACTGCTCCGCCAGCAATTGATAGGGGGTCATTGTTGTAATAATAAATTTTAGGGGTCTGTTGCCACACAATCCGCATATTCAAAATCTCTGGAAACATAATAGTCTTATCTAGTGCGAAAATAGTATTGTAAAGCATACCCAGATTTATCTTAACACTGATAGAAGGCTCAGCGGAAGTAATAGAACCGCCAGAGAAATACTTAGGCTCGTTGTAAGCGACATTGACAACAGAGAGTAGCCCACTTCCATCCGCGATACAGACATCATTATGGCGACGGGCATTAACAACAGGTTCACCAAACATAGCCTTAACACCTGCGGCAATATCATTACCAGCATCAGTCATTGTTGTTCTAAAAGTCTCCTTTACTATTTGTGAAGTTGAGATATTAATCTTACTATCTACATTACACTTTTGAAGCATACATCCCGCACCACTTCCATTATCGTGGTTTTCAAGTGTCAGAAAGTCCTTCATAGAAGTTTCAGCCTTCCAAATAATCTTTGTAAAATTACCAACTTCATTTACATCGCACAGATAAACACCGCTACGGGTTTGAAGTTGAATTTGTCTAATAGGCGCCAGACAATCCATATAGCATTTGTTATAGTTCGCTGCAATTGCTGGTGGGGCATAAGTAAAACTCAAGACAGAGCGGGCTAAGTTAAATGGCCTGCTGATAAGGTCAAAGTTGCTTTCTTGTCCTCCTGTAGTAGTAACAGTAATAGCTCCCGCACCTTCTCGCGGAGTTAGTTTATTCAAACGATACGAAGCACTGATGTAGTCGGTTCTGGAAAAGTCTAGTTCGCCTCCGTGTTGAGTCTGCATTTTGTTTTTTTTTTTGAAGTAGTGTAAATTAACTAATTCACCAGAATATATTTATAAAAAAAATAAATAATTCCAAAATAATTATTTATCTCTGTTTCAAAAGATTGAAGAATGATGTAAATAAATTAAAATAATTTGTCTCTCTGTAAATTAATAATGTCATTACAGTACCTAACCCATTAAGATTAATCGCTTGGCCGTTTTCGTCTGTAAGATAAAACCGATACACATTATTTGAACTGGCGGATAATTTCTTACCGTACTCTGACCCACTTCCTTCTTTATAATGGCCCCAAATGGAATTTCATTCGCCGTGTATATTTCTTGTAGCACGTGATTATCTCCTTCACCAACTAAGTCCGATTGAAGGTGTAAATTCTTTTCTCCAGTTAGAATAATCACATTTGGCGATTTAATGAAATCATTAGCGAAGAAATATGTTGAATTTCTATCAAAACCCATAACCTCGTGAATACGGGTATCTGTATCAAATATAAACCGCGCGGTTGAATACCTCCGTTATTTGAAACACTGAATGTTAATTTACCATCCTCTGGGTCAATGTTTGTATTATTACTGGATACAACATAAGTATAATTATTTGGGCTGTCTGCGGTTAGCACCTCCGGCAACTTATTTTTTAGATTGTTCATTGTGTAGTTTCCCTCAGGTATCGTAATTAAAGCCTCATACCCGTCTTCGCTGAGTGTAAAAGTATTATATGGCGAAGCCACAGAGTAATACGACTTTGGAACATAGATATGAAGAATTTTACAATGTGTGGGATTGTCTAGTGATTTTAAGTTTATTTCGTGTGTAAAGTCGCTATCTGTGCCTGTTATTCTATTTTTACTATTTATGTAATAGATACCCGAACTTCTACCTCCCTTGTACTCCATCGTAGGTGCTTTTTATAAAAACCACCTACAACCTCAAAAATCTATATATTAGAAAATATCTTTTATATGTATGTATCAAAATTACCATACCCATTCTGTGCTTTTAATTTCTCCGCTTCTTCTTCTTTTAAGTCTGTATAGTCACTAGCAAACTTAAATCGGTTGCCTTTCGCCCGCTCCATTAAAAATCTCATACTATGCCAACCACATGTGTCTGAGGTGTTTGATTGTTGCTTTACTTGATTGACCTTCATTAACAAATAACTATCGGGATGGCTTCGGTCAATTAGTTGTTTCATTTGTTGTTGAAAGTCTTCTGTCGGCTCGTAAAGTGCTAATGGGTCATACACTTCAACACTCCTGTCTTTATCTAGACTTATCCATACGGCGATCCAATGAGACCCCGCTTGCTTGCGATTGTCTAAATTCATAATGAATCCGTATCGCTTTCTGCTTCCGGGCTTCAACTTATAGATTTCATCACTGGCTATTGCTCCGAGATACCATCCATATTTTTTCATTATGTCGTCTATTTCATTAGTCATTAAACCGCGACCCTCTCCTTGTAATGGGACTTGCTCTTGCTGTTGCTCTGGTGTCTCCGCGATGAGTGGCTTTGCCACGATGTTCTGCTCCGCAGAACTTGTTCTCGGGGGTATGGTTGTCTCCTCTGGTGGTGTTTGGTCTGGCTGTGGCTGTGGCTCTAATGGTAGTGGTAGTTGTTGTGGCATTCCCTCGTCAATATTCAAATCTGTTGAAACTCGTTTATCTAAATTTGGATCGGAAGTCATTTTGTTCGTTAGAGTATTTACAAAATCATGTTTGTTCATTGTGTGTTTCCAATCTTTGCGGGCTAAGTGTTTTTTTATTTTCGCTATTGAAAATACCTTATCAATTAATTCTTCTAATGTCTTCGCTCCACTACCTTTTTGCTCATTAATACCCATATACTCTTCATATCTAGCATAATCCGCCACTTTTCTTTTTACGTTTTCCTTTTCATTTCCAACATCAATATTAAACATTTTAACCATGTTAATTATCCACTTTGAAGTGTCTTTGTAATTTAATTTTTTATGTCCATCACTATCTAGTCTCTTTTTTAAAGCCTGTGCTAACTCTTTTATAGTAATGTTTGGGTGATAAGTTTTTGAAAATGCAGAGATTAAAAATTGATTAATTTGTAAATTTTCAAAATGCTTACCCTTTTCTTCTGCTTTCTTTTCTTCCTTTTCAAGTTTTTCTTTATATTCTTCTGCTAACTTTTTCTGTTCCTCTAAAGATGTCGCTGTGGCCATAGCCGTCTGAATATCTTGACTGGCTTTTTGTAAGTCTTTACGACTCATCTTTTTTATGAACTTATCTGTATATCCTGCTAATTTCAGTGTTTCAATATCTTTCTGCTTTTGCTTTTTTTCTTCCTCATATTGTTTTTTCGTTTTCAATGGTGCTTCATCTCCTAAATTAGGTAATGGCGGTGCTTCTGGTGGTGCTCCTAATTGCGGTGCTTGTGGCTGTCCCTGCTGCGGTGGCATAATATATTGATATTGTGGTGGCGGTGGTAATGCGTGTATCCTATTTTTTCTGTCTTCTTCATATTTTACATCTTCTATGAGTTTTTGCTCCCTTCTTAGTTCTCTGGCTTTTTGTTCTTGTCGTTCATTGATATCTGCTAGTTCTCTTTTGTGTTCTCTGTCCTTTATTTCTTTTTGTTCCTCGGCATCGGCTATGTCTTTTCGTTCTAGCCTTTTCTTTTCTTCTATCACATCTTCCCTCTTCTTCTTTTCCTTTTCTTCCTCGTCATGTATTAACTCATATTTCTTTTGTAAGTTGCTTTGTATCTGGTTTCTGTTCTCGTGTTCAAGACGATTGAAACCAGATTTGATTATTTTTTCCCTTGGTTTGCGGCCCTGCCTTTGTGGCCTCGGCTTACCAATATATTTCATAAAAAATTTAACGATTTGTAATGTGCTTAAATCATTTGTTTTCTTACCAAAATTAAGATAATATTTTTTGCCCTTCTGGATAATATAAGGCCTCCCGCTCTTATTCCTATAAACCCTAGGTAGACAGACTTTTGCCTTTTTCTTATTAGTCTTTTTAGCGACCATTGTATATAATTAAACAAAAAAATATTTTCAATTCGTTTGTATGAAAAATCATTTAATGAAACTTTACAACACCTCCTCGTTGCTTACCATATCCGAGTTTTGCGGCAGTAGCACTAACACTACCCGCGTAAGGCACCCCAACACTACTCAATGCCCCCGCAGTCCTAGAGATTACCTTATTATCGCGAAGGAATTTATTAACAGCCAAGGCAGTTTTTCCGACCTTAGCCCAGTTAATCTTTCCTCCCTTTTGTCCGCATCCCTTCTTCTTGGTTTTCTTTTTTCCTCCCTTCTGTGGCATTGATGGATTGTATCCGATGTTATATCCTGATGGTTGTGAAATTATCACTGGCGATACTGGCATATAATATACATTAAAAAAAATAATTATATAAAAATATTATTTCAGGCGGTAAGCAAAATTTTTCTTAACTCGTCATCAACACTTGAGACATAAAGAAAATTAAATCGTTCCTTTGTAGCCTCGTGATACTTTTGAAGAAAGTAATCAAAGTCAAAAGATAGGTCTAAGTGTTTATACACGAGTTCCATTTTGTCCTGAGATTGGCCCGGAAAGATTAATAAATAATCTAACTGCTTAATGGCTTCTGGCCGTAGGTCGTTTAAATACTGGCTTGACATAATCACCTTTGATTTATAGTGTCTGTTCTTTTTTAACAAATCACTTACGGACTTGTCTCTTAATCCACTCCCTAAATCATCCAAAACAAAAACAACCTCTGGAGAAATATACTTGCTGGGTCGTTCTTTTGGTGCCTCCGCGGCGCTCTGTTTCTTTTCTTTTCCAAAGTATAAAAATTGTGGTTTCTCTATTTCCTCTTTGTCCTGTTTTACTTCTCCTTCGTGTTGCTCGTCATGTCTGTTCAGTTTGTCTAACTCATAATCAATAACATTTACACCATCTGATTTAAGAAAGGTATATACTGCCATCGGGTTGCCTCTGTTCTTAAAGTGCTTTACCATTGCTTTATAAATGTAATCCTTGTGTATTGTTGAAGCAATAATGACAATGCGGGTTTTTCTGTCTGTCGTCCGTTTCAGTATTTCAAAGAGTGCTGTCGTTTTCCCGCTCTTCTTACGGGCGAGTAGAAATATGTTGGCATACGGCTCATTAAATAATTCATAACCTTTTGCTTTTTTATTTCCATCACCCTCTTGTTTTACTGGCTTCACCTTGACATTGTTAATCTTCATCATCTTATATATTAAGCAACGAATTCGTTGCAGATAAATCCGCAACAATCTGGGTAGGTTTCAACTGCCCTACGAATTCCAAACACACAACAATTCTTCCCGCTAAATTTCCTGTGTCAATATTTCCGCTGTCAGTTTCAAGGACTTTAAATGTATATTGTCCGTCCGTCCATCCGACAACACCCAAATTATAACTAAGGTTTGAAATGTTTGCTGTGGTGCTGTCCGCAAATGTTCCAATAATTCCAATTCTGTCCATATAAAGAATTCTGGTTTTGGTTTCGGTCTGGTGTTCATGTAGTGGATAAACTTAACATTCATTTTGGTTGGTGTGAATGACATTTGAATATTTTTATTAAATGTTTTGCTTCCTCCAGCAAAATCATTGCTCAGAAAAATAATCCGCTGATATTTATATTCAGTAGCCATGATTATATTAATGATGATAAACTTTTTATTAATTAATATTTCTGCTCGGACTGCCTGCGACTTTTACTCGCGGGTCAGTGAGAAAAAAAATGAGAGTTGTGCTTATTGTATTCAGAAAGGAATAGAAACAAAATTTAAATGTGTGTATAAGCCTATGAGTGATTGGTGTGTTAGTTTTGATGAAGCCATTCCTTTAATTTGCTCAAATGATGCTATGTGGTATAAAACTCAAGTATATGAATGTTCATTTCTTTGAGCTAGAAGGTGATGGAAGGCAAATGCCGATAAGTAATGTTAGGATTCCGACATAAGTATTAGCAACCTCGCACGGCAAGTTCTTTTCAGATAGCCTCACGATACAAAGGGCTATAATGGCAATAATGATACCCATTTGAAATAAGTATTTAATAAGTCGGCTGTCTGTCGGTCTGTTTTTTATACAACAACAATTCCAGTTATCTTCCAATTCGTGCTCTATTTTTTTTCCTCAGTCTTTAGTTCTACTTCAAGAACACGAGACTTTAATTCTGGAGTTAGTTCGCCATCCATATCCATAATAGGTGGTGGTCTGTGAAATCTGGTTGTATTATTCTTTGACATTATCAAGAACGGCCACTCTGATTTCTGCTAATTGGTTGGTTTGTCTTGTAGTACATTAAGTAAAAGTTTATTTTCTTTTTCTAAATTAACTACCTTTTCTGATAATTGTTGAACCGCTTTAATTAACGGGGCGATAAACTCGGAATAACCTATACCATAACCGACATCACCACTATCAATACATTTAACATCTTCTGGATTAACACTCACGCCTTTCAATTCGTATTCCGCTTTTTGTTTCGGACACGGAACCATAATTGTTTCTTTTATAAAACCGCCAAAATCTAGCATATCCATTTCTGTTAGTATTTCTTCCAGTTCCTGTGCTATTAAGCCAGTCCTACATTTCTTTTTGTCATCAATCATACGATAGCAGACTGGATTTAACTTATTAATAAAATCTAAGCCTAAACATTCCTTTATATCTTCTTTTTTTCTCCTGTCTGAATATTGAATAGGATTAGACAATACCCATAATTGCCCATCGCTTGCTTTCAAAGACATTAAAGCACTATTTGAATTATTCTTCCATATGAACCCACTCGTTGAAGAACCATTCACTCTAAATCTAATAGCATAAGAAGTTAATCCTCCGCCTACTCCTCCTGCTGGTGCCGTTCCTGTTCCGCTTAATGCTTTATTAGCCCCAGACTGGCTCATATAAATCCCCAGTTTGAATCTCCAATGTCCCACATAAATATTCCTCTCGCATTCGTCCCGTCTGTTTGTCCTTGAATTGCTATTTTCGCCCCATTAGTTGATGCTGATGCCGTTGTTAGTGTGCCTGTGTATGTAATCCCCGCATTTGCTGTTATTAATCCACTCGCGGTTGCTGTTGTTGTTGATATACCCGCATTTGCTGTTATTAATCCACTCGCGGTTGCTGTTGTTGTTGATATACCCGCAATTATCGTTCCACTTGCTGTTATTGCCTTTGTTGTTTATAAGCCCGATGTGTCAAGTTCCAGAGCGAGAGACCAAGGAACAGCAACCCCCACATTTTTCCCGCTATCATACAAAAATCTAAGTTTATTATTCCATTTACTAATTAGAAAATTAGAACTCGCATAACTTGATTTCCATCCACCAGCATCTAAATTCGCATCAAAAGTCATATTTATGTTATTTGCTTATGACTTAAATTAGTTAGTTGAAAAGTGGGATATATATCTTCTGTTGTAATAGCCTGCAAATGTGCTCCAGTTGTATTATTGTTATAAGTCCCATACAATTCTAACCCGCTGTTGTTCCTATTCCTTTCGTTGTATTGCCTATGATTATTGGCATACCTGATGCAGTTGTTATTTTCTCGCTCGCCGTTAATGTTGTTGTTGATATACCCGCGGTTGAAGTAATTGTTGTTCCCGTTATTGTTCCGCCATTTGTTATATTGTTTGAGTTCATATCCAAAGCACCATAAAACCGCATACCCCCAGCATTGTTAAAACGGACAATGTCAGACGAAGCACTTTTATTATCCACAAGTTTTGAAATATAAAGTCCCGCTCCTTTTGCATAAAATGCTACATTCGTGAATACATAACCTCTTTGGTTCGCAGTTCCACTTGTAGCAGTATTTAGAGTAAATAAGAAATACTGATAATCACCTGATGTCTGTGAAAAGAATATATCTCCTCCATTTTGGTTTAATATCCTCGCCCCATTATATGTTATATTTCCGCCATTAGTGATAGTTTGATTATTAAAATCAGCATTGTTCGTTAAAGTTAGATATTTTATTGTAGTGCTCGCCCCATTAAATGTTTTACTTCCTGTTATGGTTTGGTCTGTTGTTAGTTTTACATTTTGCCAGTCCAATGTGTCCGCATACCCTTTTGTCGCTCCGTCCGTCGCTAATGTCGGAGTTCCAAGGTTGGCTATTTTGCTACTATTACAATCTAGCCCCGAAGCATTTACCCAACCGACGATTGCCCCATCAATAATAAAACTTATTTTGTTCGCAGAAATTTCAAAGTTGTAATATGTTGCAGTTTTCATATCCAAACTAGCAATTGACCCGATATTACTGGTAGAATTGAAAACGATAAATGTGCCCTTTGTTGTTGAATGATTGAATTTCCCGTTATTTCAACACCACTGCTATATGTCTTAATGCCTGCTATGGTTTGGTTTCCTGTTAGTTTCACATTTTGCCTGTCTAATGTATCCACATAACTTTTGTTTGCTCCGTCCGTTGTTGCTGATGGTGTGGCTAAGTTTGTTATTTTGTTGTTATTCAAACTTAATGTTGTTCCAGTTGCGGTTATAATTAAAGTATTACCTGAATATAACTCTACATACGAACCCGTTATTTGTATCGGATACCAAGTCGCTGTTGCCGTTTTTTGTGCTGCAATCATTCCTATTTTTGTATCAAAGGCTATGCCAATGCCATCAAAAGTTGTAGGGTTGGACGAACCACTTACTTCTAAAGTTGATGTAAATTTTTTATTCCCTGCTATGGTTTGGTCTCCTGTTATTTTAACCACCGAAGTATCAAGGACAGAAACATCCACACCATCAACAAGATTAACATTTGTTATGCTTTGGCTTTTCATATCAATACCCGCACTAGCATTTGTTATACTGCTAAATGTTTTTATTCCTCCTATGGTTTGGTCTCCTGTTAGTTTGACCACTGAACCATCAACTGCGAGATTAGTGAGATTAATTCCATTATACGTAGAAGCCCCCGAAATAGCATAACCATTCATATTTAGTGCCCCCGTCATACTGGCTGTGCCGTCTAATCTAAGAAAGGGTGGTGTGGTGTTTCTCCATTGCCCCGTGCTATACATAATCAGTTGGTTATCTGCTGGAAAGCCTGTTATCGTCACGTCGCTATGTGAGTCTATACTTCCAGCATTATTATTATCATTATGCTCAAATATCCATTCATCAACACCTTTGTCATTTAGTAAATTAACTCCTGTTATATTCTTCCTTCCCATACTAATGTTGCCTGTTTCATCAACATTTATCGGAAATGTTTTATTTACCCAGTTTATTGAATTATATGTTAGATAACTATTCATCGCCACTGGTGCTGTAATGACTACATCTGAAAGTGTATCAATTGAACCAAGGGCTGTATTCTTCCATTTACCTTCTACATCGTTGTAAGTTAAGTATTGTCCGCTTGCTTGTGCAAATATGTTTGTGTCAATCAAATTATATAAACTGGTTTGGTGCGGATTGGACGTATTAGAGCGGTGTTGAGTTGAGGCTTTGACTTCGTCATTATCCCTTACTCGTTGCTCTGTGTAGTATAAACGGCTTCCTTCTTTGATATCCGTAGTTGATTTTAAAGCTAGACGTGTGTCAAAGCGGTTATCAGTCCAATAATAATTAAGTCCTTCTTTTAGGTCAGTTGTTGATTTTAAAGCGAACCGACCATCAAAGCGGTTATCAGTCCAATAATAATTAAGCCCTTCTTTTAGGTCTGATGTTGATTTTAAAGCGAGACGTGTGTCAAATCGGTCGTCAGTGTAATAAAGATTTACGGGGTCAGCATCTTCTGGCACTCTGTCTGTATTCAGACCGACTATGTTTGTGTTGGTAAGGTCTAAGTTAAGTATATTTAGACTATCAACAGCCAACTCATTAAGGCCCAGTAATGATTTATATTGGGACATTGATATTTTAGAATTGCGCTTCGTGCTGACGCACTCTCGCTTATTCTAAAACATCGGAAAAAAATTTAAGAAAAAATTAATCGGAAACGATGTTTTGTGATGACGTCAGTCAGAACAAAATATCAATTATTTATTTATTTATTTAAAAAATACTAAAATATATTAATCTTAGTATAAATGCCGTCTCCCGAAGCAAGTCGCAAGAATTGGGGTAAGGCTGTGGAACGTATTAAGAGCAAAAAGCAACATAAGGTTGAAATAGCAAAAGAGAAATTAGCAAAGTGTAGAAAGGCTTATGTAGGCGATGATGAAAAGATGGAGGAAAAGATAAACCGCATGGCTGAAATTGGTGTTTACTTACTTTCTTCTTTGCTTCCGCTTTCTTTCTTCTTATTTTCATCTTAGCCATCTTTTCAGCAATTATATCAGTAAAATCACATTCTTCATCGCTATCACTGCTTTCTTCTGGTGTATCATCTTGGTCTTTTCCATTAATGATATCATTAGCAAAAGCCTGTGCCTGAGCCTGATGAGAGCGAAAGCGAAAGTGAAGAAAGTGAAGAAGAAATACCAGTAAAGAAAGGTAAAGGTAAAAAGTCAAACATATCTGTTAATGTTTATAATCAAGCAGAAAAACCAAGCAAGAAAGAAAAAAATAATGATATCGAAAAATGTTTCTTAAAATTCTAATAATATACAATGGATAATAAACATACTCAGCAACAAAAAACTCCTGAGCAGACAGAGAGGAAAGAAAAACTTGAAGAAGTGGCCGAAATACATTTTCAATCAAAGCCCGCTAAGATATGGAACACGATAACATCACCAGAAGCAAAACCACTAAGTCAAGTATTTATTGATTTAATGGATATGTCAAAGGTTGCAACAAAGAAAGGTAATGCTAACTATAATTTTGGATTAGTTGCTATTGATGTATATAGCCGTCGTGGTTGGATTGAGCCAGTCAAAAATAAAACAACTGGTTATGTCTTAGAAGGGTTAAAAAAAATATTTACCAAAAAAGTTCCTGAAAGAGTTACTTCAGATAATGGTGGCGAATTCAAAGGACAAGTGGCAGAATATTTCAGACAAAATAATATTGAACATAGGACTGTCCAAGTAGGCGATCACAGAACAATGGGTATAATTGATAGGTTTATTAGAACAATACGAAATGAATTAAACTTAATATGGGAATTTAATGAAAATTTTCAATGGGTTCCTATTATTCATGAGGTTGTTGATGCTTATAATAAAACATATCATACAACAATTAAAGCAGTTCCGATTAATGTTTTTGAAGGGACTGAAAAAAACACTCAAGAAATATACAGAAATCCTTTAATTAATGAATTCCCTAAGGGTACAAGAGTAAGAAAGGAATTAGAAAGAACTATTTTTTCTAAAGGCGACAAGCAATTCAGTAAAACTATATTTAAGGTTAAGGGCCGGAAAGGCTTCAAAGTTATACTATCAGAAGAAGACTTAGTAAGACCGTCAGAATTATTAAAGACTAATGTTGAAGAGCACCATGAAGAAGAAGAACCGAAGGAGCAGTTATCGGACAAAGTAAAACAAATTACTAAAGAGAAAAAAAATATTAATTTGTTAAAATCATTGGATGTAAAACCGGAAAACATACGGAGCAGTGCTAGAATCAAAAAGAAAGTTGAAAAGTTGGACTTTTAAGTTATTAATTTTTTTTTGCTTGAATGTATTTCGTATGTTTTGTGGTTGTCTCATGAATTTCTTTCCCATTTCTCCTAATAATTGAACCACATTCACATTTTATTTTTTCTATACTTAAATCATCATTTGAAAAATTAATTCCTTTCATTCTTAATTCGTGATTGCTTGATAAAAGATGTCTTGTTTTGTAAGCATTTGTTGTCTCTTCACCACATTCACATATAAATTTTTTCTTCATCCATTCCTTATTCCATTCATTTTTGTATTGTTGTTTATTTTGCTTAACTCGTTCATCATTGTATTTTTTTTCCAAATTTCGTATTTAGGTTTTATGTTTTCCAAGGCTTGTTCCTTATTTCTTTTTCCATTTATACAAAAAATTTTAACTTTGATTTTGTCTTCCTCTCCCCACCTTACAACTACTCTTGGAGATACATCGTTGTTCATAACATATACACCTCCCTTGTTGATTTTCTGTGGAATGTCAGTCATTTTATATGTGTTATTAATTCATATCCTTAAATGGAATTAAATTTATAACACATTAATAATTATTTACAGGTAGCCGTTTTTCTTTCTTTTGTCTGTCTGTATTTGTTATAAACAGGTAGCCTCAAAACTAAATAACGGCTCTTAGTGGAAAAACACTTCTCACACCAGAGACGGGAAAGGTGAGGTAAAAAAGCACACCAGCATAGTTTTGCTTTTTTTGCTTTTGGACTACTTTCTGTTTTTTCAGTGCGGACAACTTTTCGCAGTAAGAGAGGTTTTAATGAAATTGTTGTTTTGCACTTAGAGAGAATAGGTAGAGGAAATAATGAATAACTCCTCTTAGTGTGGTTTCTCTAGAGAAACTGCACTGAACATCCGTGCCGAAGTGGCCCCCTATACTACTATCTAGCAAAAAAGCAACAAAAAAAAAACCTGCTAAACAAGCTGGAATAACAACAGCCCAAAACAGGTTTGGACACTTCGAAACCTGAAATTTAAACATGGAAAATCAGGGAAAGATCATTTATACATAAAAGACACATTTAGAAAAGGTAAAAATAAAATTTGAACCAGATTAGCAAAAAACCTTCGGATCTGAAACAAAAATTACTTAAAAAATTATATGAAAAGATCATTTAATTTAATGAAAACCAGCGGCTTGGACCTGCCAATGTACTGCTTCATTTACTTTCTTTGGAAAGTGAAATATCAATTATGCAATGCTGAGAAATGACCCAATCATGCTTTGTTAAAAATATGTCATATTTTCAGACCTAGTGAAAGATCATCACCACAATTTTCTGGTTGAGATTCATCAATGTTACCCATCCGGTCCTGCAACTGAACCGTGCGCGCCGGCCATTTTCCAACCAAAACCACGTGGGAAATATGACATATTTTTCTTAAGTGTCTTTGATCATGTTTGTTAGACTGTGTTTGTAAAATTTAATTTCTTTGTAGGTAATGAACACAACTTACTACAGGTTGTTCCTTGCAAATGACACAAAAACAAAAAAATATATTATTTTTTATTGCAATGAATTCAACAAAGGTGCTTCATGAAATCAGTGAAGCATCTGATCACATCAACTTGTGAGAAAATGTTACTAGTACGAAAGGAGTTGATCAAACAGAAAAACAAATGTATTAAACAAATGAAAAAAATTAACATGATTGAGATACAGCAGCCTGTGACGAATTTTGTGAAACGTTGTCACACAATGTCTGAATGTTTTGCAAACTTTGTTATAATTTTTTCTGCTTGCAGCAATTCATTTAGGATGCATCAACTAGGAATCACTTGACACACAAAATTAAACCAGAAGCTTCATCACGAAGCTGTTGATCTAAAGCTTCAAGCAGTTTTTGTTCTACATTGTGCGAAAAGTAAATAATGAATCTCACATCGTGTCGTAATTCTGTTTAAATGTAGATTATTGTTTCTCACTAAAATGTTTTTAAGTCACTAAAGTGATTTTTGCACCCTCAAGTATGTGTGTTCTCAACACAGACAGGTACTATTGATCAGAAATTTATATTTTGAAAAAAAAACAACACATAAAAAACAAAATCTGAAGTTTGTGAAAAACAAAAATATGTCATATTGTGAGAATGACTCAGTTTTAACAACTTCCCCTGAAAAAAATCTGTAAATCAAGTTCAAATGATTTTTCAGAAAATTTAAATATGTAATATTCCATGATATGACTGTTTTTGAGTCGACAATCACCTTAATCAAAGCGCTAAAAACATTTTAGGCTCACTTTTTTTGTAATGACTGAACAAACTGATTCAGTTTTCCATTTTTTATTGTTAAAAAAATATGCTGTTACCGTTTTAATCTTACTAAAACCTTAAAAAAACAAGCATGTTTTCTAGCATGCTGATTATTTTTTTTCAGCATTGAACAAATCTGATCATGTGAGCGCTTTTGGATTGGTACTTTGTTTGTGAGAACGTCCCAAATCTGTTTTGGGATGTTGTAAAACTAATGAACTAATTTTTTTTTCAACACTTCTTAGCTTTTAGTTAGATCAAGAACTTAAGTTAATGTCTGGAAATGAAATTTGGAAGTCCATGATGAGTTTAACTAGTTTTAAAACATTAAAAATGAAGAAAATATTGACCTAGAGATGCATGATCTTGTCATGAATTGCATTTTGTTTGATTTTTTGCTGTGTGATTCAGTTTAAATCTGTCTTTCTTTTGGTTTTTAAAGTCATCTGTGGTTGTGTCTGAAATGTTAGCATGTGATGTGTAATTTCAATTGTAAAAACGTTACTATGTTTTTAACTTTTCATGTTCATGGTTGCAGCTGAATGATCGTGAATGCTTGATCGTGAAAATTAACATGAAGAAGACAAGCAAACTAAAAAAAAAAAAAAAAAAAAAAAAAAAAAAAAAATCAAATATGACATATTTCTTCTTTTTTTTAACAGCATCAATGTTCGGTTGAGTCTTGCAGACAAGAAAAATATTACATATTTTCATTTCATGCAACTGACACAGAAAATTTGAGTCTGGGAATTCGAATCTTGCATTCTTTTTCCATCACATGATTCGTCTGTGTCTTTGTAGTTTCTGAAGAAAACCTTGCTTCTTAGATTTCAAGACACGTCATTTAATTTTGTTCATCTCGAAAGCAGAAAGATGTTAAAAACAAACAAAAGATGAATTTAAGGAAGAATGGAAGCTGGAAGCGACCCTAGAAAAGTAACGTTTTGTAGGAAGAAGAAAAATGAAGACAACGTCAGTCCCTACAAAGCGTGCATCGTTCAGTCATGCATGAAATGAGAACAGTGCACGACGTGTCAGAATTGAAACTGCCTCCTCACAAAGGGTCGTGTGCCAGCAGCTCATTCAATGATGGAATTACACTGACTTTGCGTTTTGATTTTTAGTGTTCACTAACTAGGATTACTACGTCAAACAGGATGATGGCTTGTTCGCGGAGGGTTCCTTCTGCTTGGAAGAGTGCCATGACGAATTGCATGTACTTGTAAACCAAGCCGCCTCCGCTCTTCTCGCTGGTACCCAGTAATGCATTTGGATTCGGGCACTGTTTCGAAATATATTATATTTTTCGAAAGTACTTTTTTCATGAAATTGATCCTTTTGTTTCATTGTTTGAATTTTGCCTGAACGTTTTCGACGTGCCTCCGGACCGGTTCAAGACTTTCCTCCTCGTGTCCACCGGTACTTGCAGTGTGTTTGAAGACATCAGTTCCGGAAAATATGTCATAAAAATCACCTGCTCGAGCCAAAATTGCAAGGCTGCACTATTTTTCGATGGCTGAAACTGCTTTCATGAGGTTTTTTTTCACGTTTACCCCGGCTAAAACAGAAAATTTTAATACATTACAGATATTTTTTTCCCCGAATTGCCGTACGTTGGCAGGTCCAATAACGGTAATCACTTTTATGCATAAAAGCAAAAAGTGTTGAAAAACACAGACATTTTCACCACTTACTCCTTGACCTGCGATGCAGCTGCAATCTTTTGACAAGTATGTCAATTCATGTGGCATGTTTCGTTGCAAAAAAAAAATTCGGTGTGGTAACTATCGTTGACGGCACAACCACCGAGTGCCTCATTGTAGCAACCGATCGCGACCGAGCTTGGCTGTTTGTTCGATGCATCACCGGACGAAGACGACGAAGCGGATGGTTCGTGAAGAAGATGATTGTCTATCTCACAGTGCAAGACACCTCCAAGCTGGAGGTCAACCTCGCCTGTACCTTTGAAAGTAAAACAGCTTGAAACGCTATGTAGAGCTTTTATGCATAAAAGGGCCACATGAGAAATTTCCAATGTGGAGCTTTTATGCATAAAAGCTCCACATTGGCAATTGCCAATGTGTCCCGTTTATGCATAAAAGCAAAGCCCAGAACTACCTGGGCATCGGTGGCAGCCACCGTGGCGGACTGCTCAGCCAGGTCTTGGAGCATTTCTTTAGTCCTCTTGTTTAGCTGTTCTGCATTGCAAAAATGGAATTCATAATTTGTTTTTTTCAACCGCAAAAAACGAGGAAAAATACATGGATTTTTTCAAACGAGACCACACATTTCAATCAAAGTAGTCAAACAACCAAGAAATTTCAAACACAGACACAATGCAAACAAGACATCTTCAAGCACAAGTGAACAGAGAAGAAGACTGACTGGTTGCTGCTTTTTCTGTAACCCCCTTCACAAAAATGTCTTGCAACGACGCATCCCAGGTCACATCCTGTGGCAGTTTGGTCTTGTTGCCCGCATGCAAACACATGACCTCTGCGAAGGAAACGCGTGTGGCTGTTGCTTGTTTGGGTCAAACACACTCACTTGCCACATTCTGCCTGTTTGAATAGTAGTAGAACCAAACTTGCTGACCAAACCGAGGCTTGAGCTTCCAGTCTTGGTGTCAGTCTCAACCCAAAGATGGCTAGAGACAAACAGCTCAAGCTTCTCATTTACCCACCAGTGCAAATGTTCAAACTCCTTGTTGAGGCTCTTGTCAGACATCAGCTCAAAGTTACTTTGGAGAGTGTGGACAACACATCAACGAAGCAAAACTATCCAAAAATACCTTTTTGCTCAAGCAACATAAAAAAATGATCGGCCTGAAGCAAAACCACTGTTTTTTTTTTTTCAAAATCATAACGAGGAGCCAGTCGATTCCATAAAAACTAAATGTTTCGGAAAGTGCCAATTGGTCAGTTCCAGACAATCGAACTTGAAAACGAACTGTCCAAAGTGGTTTTGGGGAGTGGTGGCCATAGAAAAATGTTTTGGTTCCGACCGTTTCTGCTTTTATGCATAAAAGCTCCACATTAGAAACCACCAAAACGACTTTTCGCGTACCCTGAATGGTGCCACTGATGCCTCAAATCACAGTTGAGCAATTTATGCATAAAAGTTAATCGTGTAAAATGACCTTTTGCGGCATTCCCAAAATGTGCTTTTTTCAGATTCTTAGGTGCGGCTACCTTTCCTCATTGAGAAGCTTTGAAGCGATGGCGAAAGAGCTTCAAACCCTTCCTTATCGACCAGACTGCATGGTGATCTGCCAAACTGATCTAAAACTTCGCAAGAGTTTTACAAGTACACTGCTCAACCTTGCACTGAGCAAACATGAAAAACAAAAAAATATTTATTTAGGTGATTTTCTGGGTTTTGGATTCGAAGGATGGTTGAAAACCTTTGCTTCATCGATTCTGGTCCCAAATGACAACTGTTAAAAAGTCAAGATGGGAGTTTGCGTAAGTTAGATAGCTTTCAAACCAGAACTTTGATTGCAGAATGCAAAGAAGGTTTTGCATCTTTTTTTTTTTACTTAGTACTTTCTTGTAAAAATTAAAAAGTAAATGTTTGCACACTCTGTCCAGTGAATGTTTGACATTTCAGGCAAGGACAGAAAGTCTCAGTTTGTATCACCGAAAAGTCATCCGAAGTAAGTAAAGGAAGCACATTTATGCATATTTTTAAATTTTGCATTTTCAACAAAGGTTTCCAGCAATCGAATGGATAAAAATGATTTTGGGCTGTGGTGGCACCAGAAAAACGAAATGGGACCGACCGGAACTGCTTTTATGCATAAAAGCTACACATTGGAAACCGCCAAAACGTCTTTTCGCGAACCCTGCATGGTGCCACCTGATGCCCCAGTTACAATTGAGACTTTTATGCATAAAGCTCGTGGTGTGAAAGTGTTGAAGTGGTACTTGGATGGACCGGTCCATGTAGGGATGTTGCAGAACAAATTTTGTCTCTACAAATTTCATAAAAACCTGGTAGGGGCCGTTGGAAATCGCTGTACAATGGCACGACCAAGTACAAGTACGGAATACCATCACTAACTTTTTGTAGTGATGATCACTAACATTTTTTAGTGATACATCACTAAAAAAAATTAGTGATCATCACTAAAATAAGAAAACAAGTGTGTTAGTGATCATCATTACGTCTAGTACGTATACTAGGTATACGTATACTGCCTCATATATATCCGGTATCCTACTTGGACCTGCCAACCTACGGCAATTGGGGGGGGGGGGGGGGGGGCAATATCTGTAATGTATTAAAATTTTCTGTTTTACCCGGGGTAAACGTGAAAAAAACCTCATGAAAGCAGTTTCAGCCATCGAAAAACGGTGCAGCCTAGCCATTTTGGCTAGAGCAGATGATTTTTATGACATATTTTCCGGAACTGACGTCGTCAAAAACACTACAAGTACCGGTGCAAACGAGAAGGAACGTCTTGAACCGGTCCGGAGGCACGAAAACATTCAGGCAAAATTAAAACAATGAAACAAAACGATCAATTTAATGAAAAAAGTACTTTCAAAAAATATGTCATATTTCGAAAACAGTGCCCGAATCCAAATGCATTACTGGGTAGCAGCGGGAAGAGGGGCAGACGAACGCATCATCATGACATGCCAATCGTCGTGGCACTGTAGGGAGCAGAAGAAACCCTCCGCAAACACACCATCCTCCTTTTCACAATCGCCGTCTTCTACACCGCAGGTGTAATCACATTGATCGTACTCATCACTGCCATCTGACAGCTTGGCGCCGGTCTTCCATGGCCCTTTGTGCACGTGCTGTTGCATTTCTGGCAAGCTGCACTCTCAAAATGCCGCACGTCAAACTTCGAATTCTCCTCTCACACGCAGCACTTGCTGAGGGTAGAAGATTTTTCAATGTAACCTTGCTTTTCAAGCTTCTGGTCGAACCTCCCGTCGTCATCGTCTTCCGTCTCTTCTGCTTGTTCCTCCACCTTGTCCTCCTCAGGGAGCTCTCCTTCCACAGCTGCTTTGGGCTGCCTGCCCTTTTTGGAACCGGCCTTCAGAAACTTGCGGACGCGATCCTTGGCGTTTTGAACCTGACCAGCATCGATGTCCAAGCAGGTGACGACCATGTCGGCCTGAAGGGCGCCGATGACCTCCGAGCCAGAGCCCATGCAAGCAACCAACACCTTGCTCTGCGGAGGAAGAACATCAGAAAGGATTTGTATGGACAACTCCGTGGGTTTTTCAAAGCATTGGCTCCTTCGTCCGGCCTCCCAGTGACTTTCTGTTTTTTCGTTGGACCGCAACAGAGTAAACGTTGTGACGATCAAGCGGGTTCCTGGAGAGATTGAGCTTAAATGCACTCTGGGACGGGTAGAACGCCACCATGACGCACTCCACTACCTTAATCCACTTCTGGACGTGTCTCTGGTAGTTGTGCTTATCCTTGTACCAGAACACAGGCTCGATTGTGGTGTAGCCACACTGCTGCAAAGCTTCCACCAAGAGGTTGTACTGGGAAAGATGGTGATGGAAAACGACGGCGCGCTTGTTAGCATAGCCGACAACACCGAACTGGTTCAGCAATTTGATCAGACCCTTTCCGTGTTGATTTCAGTAGTGTCAGCAACAAGGTCGGAAATGTTGTAAGGAAGGTCAGCGTAAAGCAGGTCTGGATCAAACAAGACACAAACACAAGGAATGAGGAAAACCAAAAAAGAAAAAAAATATTGCATATTTTCAATTGATGGAAAAGTAAGGGAGACCAAAATTGCCATGCACTAGATCAGCGTTCTGCGCCATGTTGAACATGTCTTGGACGAGAATCGTAGCGTTGAAAAATGGATCTGCTGATCTTCAGAGATGGTTGCCTGTCAAAAAAAAAATAATAAAAAATAAATAAATAAATTTTAAAAAAAATATGGCATATTTGAAAACAAAGTCTTCAAGAGCATGCAACAGGAGGTCTCAGAACCTGTGGCTGTTCAACTTCTTCGCCGGAGTGACGTTTGAGTGCTGCCTGGATCCAGGTCTTGACGTAAGCTTCCAGGTTGTCCGGGAGGGAGCGGTCCTTCTTTTTCTGCAGGTAGAGGATGTCCACAGTGCGTGCAAGGATTGCCCTGCCTTCATCGTTGTCAAGCTGGGGGACTTTTTCACACAAATCCTTCCACTGTTTGCCGACGTAAACACCGTCGATTTCAAAAAACCCCATCATTGTTGTCAGCAAGGTCCAGGATCATGTCCTGCAGCGAGATGAGGCAGACGTACTTCTTCTGCTCCAGAAAAAACCTCTTCATGGTTTGCTTCACTTCGCTTGGCTTGCCTTGCTGGAGGTCCTCAATCAATTCTTGAATTTCTTCCACTAGACCGGGCTTGTCCTTGCGGATGTTGTGAAGTTCGTTGATGCTTTCGATGATTGCCTGGTTCTTAGGCATGTCAGAACGAACGCCACTAGGGGAAAGAAGCTTCAGCCAGCACTTCCAAAGCTCACCGGTGTTCGAAGCGACGTAAGTCCACATGGAACCGAAAGTCGGCAAGGGGATGTTGTGGGAAAGGGCGAAGTCCCTCTTCCATGAGGTCAGAAACTTGTTGCAGGAAGCATCATTCTGGTCCTTGAGACGAGCCATTCCAGCGTAACCTTGATCGTGCGCAGAAATGCAGTTTTCGCCGAATGTGTTTTTACGGTGGACGTCAGCAACAGTGTTCTCGAAGGCGCCAAGAAAACTGACGGATTGACGACCTGCATCCTTCCAACGAACGAAACGAAGAGCTTCCACGTGAATGACCCGGAATTTTGTGTTCTGAGGTTCTTCTCTGTGAAGTTGCTGCATTGCATGGCTGGAATGAAGACCGACGATCGCCTGCAGGGGAAACTTCCCGTCGTGGATGGCCTTGCGAAGAAAGTTCTTGATCTTGGCCTGGCCCTCGACTGGCATGTTCGTGAAGTCCATCTTGGGCCTTTGGTTTCCTTTTCTACAAGCCCAGCCGAAATCCACAAAGCCTGAAATTCTTTCAAGGCTCTCTCGTCAACGAAAGGAGGGGATTCCAAGAGGGAATTGTCGGCGTCGTCCAGCCCAAGCTTTCCGGGATTGACAACTTCGCGCGGATCTCGGATCCAACCCATCCACTGGATCTTCCTGTTGGGATCCTGAGACTTTTTAAAATTCTCGGCGAGTTGCTTGACATGCTCTAGGTCGAGTAAACGATCAGTCACTGCCCTGTGGGGTTGGGTAGCGATGGCGTCGGGAATGGCCTGCACGTTCTTGTAAGTCATGCTGGCAAGTGCTCTGGCGGCTTCCGTCATCTTCTCTCTGGTGTCTGCACAGAACAACCAACCAAAAATATGGCATATTTTTCAACAAAAGAATAAAAGGGGGCTGACCCTTGACGTACGCATTCTTCTCAGCTTTCTGCCTGTCAGCCTCTGAGACATTCTGGCCCGTGCCCTTTTCCCCCTTGATCCTGCGCTTCTTCTCGGGTGGTTCGGACCCTTCCGGCGAGGCCTCCGGTTTGCGCTTTCCAGTTGGATCAGGTGTGGAGGCTGAAGAAGAAGACGACGCCGGAGACAGGGGAACCTGGGGTGGGGCAGAAGACGACGAGGATGAAGACGGTGTCGCGGAAGTGGCAGAGGAGCTCCTGGCCAGAGGCGTAATGGTTCCAACCGCCGCCTTGGGCTGTTTTTTGTTTGAGGGGATGGTCCGTAATGGAGTGGATTTTGAGGAACTGCTCGTTGAAGAGCTCGAAGAACTACTCGACGAAGAGCTCGAAGGCTGTGTGGCAGCAGGGGCTGAAGATGCGAGGCTTTGGGGCCTGGCTGCAGCTGAGCAGAAACACGACGAGCGAGGGCAGGGTCGGCGGGTGCAGGTTCCTCTTCGTTTTCGCCTCCCACCACCTCAGTAGCTGCAACACTGCCCTGAGAATTCGGGGCGCGGGATGCAGCACTACCAAGAGAATTGGCGGGATGGAAAACAGAGGAAGGATCAGCCGGGGCAGCCTGCGAATCAGCGATTGTCCCCTTGGCCTCCTCCTTGGAACCATCCTAAGTTGAAAAATATGGTATTTTTTCAACACGAGACAATGATGACGTCACGGTGGAAGATGTGTCTCGGATGAAAAATATGACATATTTTTGAGACACTGACAAACAAAAACGAAGTGGAGCAAAGAATCGTGAGACATTGAAGCTCACCAGAAAAATATGGCATATTTTGGTTTGAAGACCTTAGCCTGATCATCCATCTCTTTTTGAAATTGCTTGAGCTAATTGTTCACAGCCCCAACACCCGAGAGCAAAAACAAAAAATCATAGTGACACGAAGCCAACAAAACAGTTCGGGCAAGCATGGCAGCCATGAACTCACAGCCCATAATTGAAACTTGTTCAAATTCAAGCAACAACTAGAACAACAGACACAAAGCAACAACAAGCAACTAGAAGAAAGGAGAGAGAGCTTGCTGACTTGTCGGAGCTGCCACGTTTGGGCCTTTGAAGAACATGTCGTACAACTTCTCCTCCCAGGTCACATCCTCAGGCCAGCCCACGTAGTAAGCTGTCGTCAGGCACAGTTCATCGAGCAAGGCATACGTCTTGAATTCTCCAGCTTCGTCTTGGTTTGTGTCGTTGACCCACACCTGGACGTGCCAAAGTCAAGGGTTGTACTGGTAACTAGTAGCACCTTTTGGCTTCAACGCAAACTTCCACGCAACACCGAGATCGAAAGAGCTCTCGATGTGACCCGTGTGGTCAGTCCCATGCTCTCCTCCAAACTCCAGCTCAGAGACAATGAGCTTCATTTCAGGTGAGATCCACCATTTGTAGGTGATGTAAGACTTGTCGACAGAGGGACCATCCATGATGTAGTGTCCGGAAAGCGATTTTGAGAGTGCAACAAATCTAGTCACGAAGCAAAAAAAAAAAAAAAAAATGAAGTTAGGCCTGAAAACATGTGTTTTTTTTTTCATTTTGATAGGGACGGAAAGTCACGCTCATATGGTGAAATGCAATCAAAAATGGCAAACGGACCCAGTCCGATCACTCGTTCCCAAAAAATGACGTCCGAAACCAGTTTTTGTGCCTTGGTGGCACCGAGCGTGGGCTCAAACCGGCTCACTTTGGAAAATATGCCATTTTTTTTTCTGAGACATCCTTTGAAAGTGATTTTTTACCTTTTTTTCCAGACGGATTGGTTTGAAAAGGTTCGGTGTCGGAATATGCCATATTTGTGTTTTCCGACAACCCTTGTAAAACCATGCTCGCCACTTCTGTTTTTTTAAAAACAATATTAGGTTCTTAGGCGAGGCTACCTGTCTGCGCTAGAACCATTTCGTTGCAGTGGCAAAATCGATTCAGGGCACTCCTTTTGTTCCTAATTGCAACACGTTCGCAGAAGAAGACCTGAAAATCAAGAAAGCTGTCTCCAGTAAGTTGCCTGTAGCACGTTCAATGCATTTTTTTTCTCTTGTGGTCACTCGTGGTCAGGCAATTTCTTGGGTTTTGGCTTCGAAGCTTGGGTGAAAATGTTCGCGCCTGACAGACTTTACAGATTTTGGCACAAGTTAGCGCATGTCAGGCATCAGAACGGTCAGTTCCGCAAAATTGAAGAACATGACGCCCAAGTTCTTTTGTCGGAGGGCAGACAAGCGTTTTCGTGCTTCCTTTTTTCGTCATGCTTCAACAGGGTCAGCGTTTTCTCCAGTGGGAGCTTGACTTGTGCCTTGAACTCAAGCATCGAGGACTAAGCAGGGAAGGATTCGATGTTTTGTCCTCGTTTGGAAGAGTGATTCCGATCAGGAGCTTTGATTGCAGCCGCAAAGTTCGCCTTCAGGAAATCAAAACATCTCTAAGGTTCTTTCCTTCCCCCTCCTTTACGCATGGATGAGCATGAACTGTTTTCAAAAATATGCAATATTTTTTGTCTTTTCAAAAATGTTGCACTTGGTTGTACTTCCCAACAAGTGTAGTTTCGAAAAATATGACATATTTTTCTTGTCTGAAATGTTTTCTGAAACCCACAAGTACAATTCCTTTCATTACTTGTACTTTAACCTTTGCAAATCCTCGATGTAAACAATCACAAAAATCTCGGTTCTCTGCGGATCAACTGGTTTTTGCTGCTCTTCTTCGTCTTTTGGCCATCAGATTTGCAAAAGACGAGGAAGAGAAATCACCACTGTCTATGGTCGCAACTAGTTTTTGCTCTTCTGACTTTTGGGACAAGACCAGAAGAGCAAAAACTCAAACTCTTGCTGGTCGTCTTCGGACTCCTGTCTGTCCAATTACAGGCTGGCTGGAAAGGAATGCCAGGTGGAGTTTACTTCTGAAGCACAATGTTACAATCTCCACCTTGCATTGTTGACCCTTGAAGCTTCGTTACTGATGGAGGGTTGTGGCAAGAAATTACAAATTTCTTCCTCGGTCAAATTTCTTGCTCCGATTCTTTATCTGACCCCTACGGTCGTTACTGGGTGCGCAGCGCCGAAAAAAAAACAAGTAGCTGTTTTTTTCTGCGCTGCTCCATCCCTGGTGAAACTTGTTTCTCATTTAGCGGAGGGTACTGGCAAGAAATTACAAATTTCTTCCGCTGTAAAATTTCTTGCCAATGCTCTTTTTCTGACCCTTGAAGCTTCGTTACTTGTTTTTTTCCATTGTGCCCTGTCCAGAGGGACCAGGCAGAGTGGAAGAACCACTCAAACTGTTTGCAGAGTTTTTTTTTTCATTTTTTTTCATGTTTCTATGTCTTTTTTTTTCTTTCTCTCTCTCTCTCTCTCTCTCTCTCTTTTTTTTTTTTTTTTTTTTTTTTCAGTGTGGAGGAGAAACGAGCCGACGACCTGAAGTCTACGTGGTTCGACAACTTCGCAACCAGCTTGAAGTTTCGGAACGTCGGAGTGCCGAACGTTGGGAGTGGCCCTACAACAACTGCCTCTGGACTGTCTTCGAAATTCTGAAATCTCAGCACCAGAACCCTCCCAGCATGGTGCTTCGCGCGGGCCAGGTCGATGCTTTTCCAGAGGATTTGTTTGATGACGCGGTCTTTGCCTTGACCCGAGCTAACATGAGAGAGCTTCAAACCAACAACAGAGATTTCAAGCGATTTTTTGATGATTCTGTCTCCAAACAGTGCACCAGGATATTCCGCTTTGTTTGCCCCCGGAGCTGTCAGTCGACACCCGGCCCGGCAATGAACCGGTTGTTTTCAAAGGTCTGCGATGAATGGAGGACCAGAACATTGCGTCGTTCGACGCCCTCATCAGATTTCTCGAGAAACTTGATTTACAGCATCGCCGTTCGGAAGTTTGGCGTTTCCAGCTTTTTACTATAGATTCTAACATTTACAAGCGGATTTACAAGGTAGTAATTCTGTGCATGCATTCGAAAAATATGGTGTATTTTTTTAATTGATGTCACAGGCCTTGTACGATCGAAGCCCTTGAAGTCCTGGATGTGTGTCTTCTTGGGCCATTGGCATATTCACAAGTTCCTTTGTGTCTTGATTTGGCGTGAGTTTAAGCGCCAGGTTTTGGGGCCCCTTTGGCATGAGCTGTTTCCTTCCAAAAAGTTCAGGATCAAACCTAGACTCAAGACGATTTCGGCGATCATGGCCTACGTTCGTCTGGCTTACCTCTTCGTTCAAGCCGACCTGCTCGACAATTTCCAGTTCAATCAACTGCTCACCCCTGCGCAGAGGGCCAACCTCGGAGGTTTGCTGGTTTTGTTTGAGTGGTTCATGCCAGTGGTCAGCCAGCCATGTTTGTGAGGTTGAAAATATGTCATATTTTTCTTCTTTGTGTTTCAGGCCCAAGATCTTGGCTGCGTGATCAGGGAGAACATGCCTGACCAGATGTTTGCTTACTTGCATCGCGCCCTCCATGTCCTTTTCCACTTCAGAGCTAACGAGTACTCACACGCTTTGTGCCTGCACCTTCTGACCCTTAACTACTGGAGGCGCCACCAGCATCCGGCGTGGAGGGCTTTTTGTCACGACCCTCGGATCTTTTCTGAAGAGCGTTGCGAAGCAAACCTCAGCACCGTAGCGAGGCACTCTCTCACAGACCCCATGCGATTCGACGTCAAGCACGTTGAGCAGACCCTGTTGCTGGTAACTCACAGTCGAGGCAATGTGGGGCCTCCTTCTGAGTCCCAAGGCCAAAAGATCGACCCTCGCGGTGAGGAAGTCAAGATTGCTTACAACTTCTTGTCGGATCTGATCGAGGACATTGTTCATGACCGTGCGAGAATGTACCCAGCCGGGGCAGCCCTTGACTGGGATTTGAAAGAAGACATGAAACAAAGACTTGTTGCCTTCGATCTCAAGGTCGAGGTCATGAATAATGAGTTGCCGAAGTTTGCCCAAAACGTGGATCGGTGTCGACGACTGACTAATTTAGACTGGCTGGTGACTGTTCGTGCCGCCATTGAAGACGGACTCGTTGACGATCCAGACGAAAGCGTTGATTTGGCCCGTGCGGAGTCAGGTGTGATAAGTCTCAGTAGTGCATCGTCCTCCATGTCTTCTGGGGATCAACCGCCGGATGGCAAGGCACGTTCATCCCAGCATCGCATTTTTCCTCGCCCTCGCCGAAGACGCCGCCGAGGTGAGGCACCTGCTTCTGACGGCGAGGACACTGACGGCATGGCGCAGAGCAAAGCAGGAGACACTTCCGACAGTTCTGACAGTGATGTGTCCCAATTTACAGAATCAGCATCTACTGTCTCCTCCGAGTCAGTACAGCAGTCTTTGAGGCCTCCTGAGCGCAGAGCTGCACGTGGCGCCCGGGCGTCCACATGGCAGGCAGCTTCGGTTCTCTGAGGACATTCAGTCGGGGGCTTCTTCTTCCTCCCAGCAGAACATAATGTAGTGCACGTTGTTTTTAGTTTACACTGACAGCTTTGATGATGGTTGTTCCGGTCGTCGGTTCAGATTTAAGGTTTTCGGGCATTCTTTAGCTTTGTTCATTGTTGCCAACCGGCCATCGCTACAAGATTTTTTAATTGTTAAACTTCAAAAATATGGTATATTTTTGTTTCATGGAAATTCATGCTTCGGATGTCTGTGTTTGTCCCATGGGAAGGGTTCGCTTTCCGTTTTCGCAGCATCTCACCGGTTGGCTTTTACAACTTGACCTGTTTCCAAGCTACCCTTCTTCCATCTTGACTCACGAGTTCCTGCACAAACAACCCTGTCATGCTTTTCCTCCCTTCATTTCTTCTTTCCAGTCGTGGTTTGTAGTCAGGTTTTTTTCCCAGCACGAGTTGAAACTTGAAAAATATGGCATATTTCGTCTTGTGAACATGGGCATGTTTTTATTAATTACAAAAATGATATTTTACCCCTCCGGAGGGGTAAATGAAGCCGTACGTTGGCAGGTCTTAGTCCTAGGCCTGAATGTATTACGTAGTGATTTCAATGCCATCACTACGCGATACCCTAGATTCTCCCTCAACATTGACCGAGGTAGTGATGAGCACTAGCTGAAAATGGAAGTGTTTCCGGTTTTAACCGTAGACGGTTACGCAAAAATTAGTGATTTTATAATTAGTGATGAGCACTTAATAATTTATAAGTGATTATTACTAAAAAGTGAGTGCTCATCACTACATATTTAGTGACTGTCACTAGCAAACACTGGTAGAACTCGATTTCTGAAAAATTTAAAAGAATTACTGATGGTCACTAAAAAAATGTAGTGATAATCACTAGAATCGATATCACTACAATTTTTGAATTATGCATCAGTAAAAATCTAGTGATGCTCACTAACAAATTAGTGACGATCACTAGCAACAGTTTTTTAATGTATCTTGCAGGTGTCTGTAGTGATCATCACTATAATATGAGTGCCCATCACTTGCTCGTCACTGAATGGTACTGAGGAAGCAAAAAATTTAATAAATCGACAAAACGTAGTGCCGATCACTAGAAAAGATAGTGCCGATCACTAAACAAATTAGTTCAAACAAAAAAGTTTGTAGTGATCACTACATTTTCGTAGTGCTCATCACTAACCAAGTAATGATAGGTAGTGATAAGCACTGCAGTGGTGTAGCGATCGTCACTAACAAAAGGTAGTGATGGTCACTACACCATCGTGGTACTAGTGCTCATCACTGCATCCTGTTAGTGATGATCACTACAAATGTAGTGCTCATCACTACTGGTGTAGTGCTCATCACTACATCCTGTTAGTGATGATCACTATACAAATGCAGTGCTCATCACTAACTGTTTTTAGTGATGATCACTCACTGTTATTAGTGATGATCACTAAATATGTAGTGCTCGTCACTAACTGTTGTTAGTGATGACCATTAAACACCTGTAGTGCCCGTCACTACCCTGGGGAGTGATGGGAACTACAGTTATTTAGTTCTGATCACTATACTTGGCTAGTAGCAGTGACTTTAGTGATAGTGAGCCATCGCAACAATAATTACTTAAGTGACAGTCACTACAGTCATAGTACTCATCACTACACAAAAATTAGTGATTACAACTACACGCTTAGTTATGATCACTATTTACTGTGCAGTGGCTATCACTACATGGTTAGTGATGATCACTACATTTTTAGTGGCTTCCCGATAGCCGAACTGCTATCAGTAAGTGACTAAAAATGGAGTGATCATCACTAATCATGTAGTGATAGCCACTACACATTAATTAGTGATCAAAGAAATCTGTCAACCTGTCCTGGCGATCATTTCCTGGCGATCATTTCTGCCCGCTTTTTACTTGGCTTACCGCTTCGTTTCCTTCCTGTTAGATCTGTTTGAACGTTTGCTACATTTTCTTTCTCATTTACTAAGTCAACGTACACGTGACTAGGTTTTTTAGTACCACTCTTCGGGGGCTTGGCACGTTGCGTTGCGACCGTCTGCATTCTTTCCGTTGCAGATGCTGCCGGTACAGAGTCTTGAAGCTGTTGCTTGGTCATTTTCAAATATTGTGGCTTCGTGTGTGTGTCCCAGCCACGCCAACTATAAACCACTCTCCACATAGACCGTTATCCCTAGCTTTTTTGTCAAAAGGGCAAACACCCTTCAATTTTTGCCCGTTCTGCATGGGCCACTTGCTGTACTGGTATATCTGCACAATCACATGATCTTCACCGACGAATTCATTTTCAAAGCCAACAACGCACAGTCCTGGATCCCCGTATTCGAACTCGCCGCCTGCTGCCAGTACGACGATATGGAGCTCCGGGTGGACTCCCCATACAGACTGCAAAGTGTATTTCTGCACTAGCAGCACAGCAAGCATTTTGTAAAGCACATACAGGGTGATAAGATGTGGCACCTGTCACTAAATGTTTTTCTTCAATGCCCACTGTTCTAGTCGCTCTCTGAAAGATTGCTCCACGCTTTCCAAATGCTTATCATATAATGCTCCCTCAATTTCTAGCGGCGTGAGATGTGAGTTTTCCTAATTTGGACAATAACACAAAAGGAGAGAGAGAGAGAGAGAGAGAGAGAGAGAGAAAGACAGACAGACAGAGAGAAAGAGAGAGAAAGAGAGAGAGAGAGAGAGAGAGAGAGAGAGAGAGATGAGAGAGAGAGAAAGATCTTACTGATCGTCATTAATGCTTAGTAACCATCACTTACCGTTAGTGATGAACACTAATATTTTAGTGATCGTCACTGTTATAGCAGTGACCATCACTAGTACATTAGTGACCATCACTAATGTCTAAGTGACCATCACTGACCTCTATAATTGACAATCACTAACATCTAAGTGACCATCACTTATCCGTTAGTGATGAACACTAATATTGTAGTGATCATCACTATTGTAGCAGTGACCATCACTAGTGTATTAGTGATCATCACTAGCATTCAGCCACAAATTTTATTGTTATCAGTATTATTATTATTATTATTATTATTATTATTATTATTATTATTATTATTATTATTATTATTATTATTATTATTATTATTATTATTATTATTATTATTATTATTATTATTATTATTATTATTATTATTATTATTATTATTATTATTATTATTATTATTATTATTATTATTATTATTATTATTATTATTATTATTATTATTATTATTATTCATCAATTCTTCGTACTCCCCTCACGGGTGAGACGATGGAGGCGCATGTGCAGATTTGCATCAGCCATTGACAGAGAAGCACTATTATTATTATTATTATTATTATTATTATTATTATTATTATTATTATTATTATTATTATTATTATTATTATTATTATTATTATTATTATTATTATTATTATTATTATTATTATCATTATTATTATTATTATTATTATTATTATTATTATTATTATTATTATTATTATTATTATTATTATTATTATTATTATTATTATTATTATTATTATTATTATTACCTGATAACTGGCTATGCCTCAGCCTTGCGTTCCATCAGCAGAAACGCGTACACCTGTCTACTTCCCGCTGCTTTAACACCAGCTCTGTACGATTTCAGGAAAAACCCTTGAGACAGCAAAGTTCCAAGAGTATCCCTGTGGTCGTGGGACATGCTGTTTGATTTACAGCTATTTGTAACCATGACATACTTTACCCGTTCGTCCTTTATTATTTTCAACAGGATTTTATGCTTATGGGCTGCTTTCCAACCTTTCCAGAACAAGAACACTGTTATGTTTTTGTTCCAGTTCAGCGCACGTGGCATTAAACTAACGCGATGGGCTTGAGTTTCTACACCCCATCGAATAACAGGCAACTCCTTAGACCACACAACGCTGTCGATAGACGCATTGTAGAGACTTAAAGAGCAGAAACAGCTCTTATCCAAACAAACTGCTATCAAGTTATCATGCGTGGGCCACAATACGCTGTATAACAATGGAATCGGACAAAGGGGGGTAGCCCCTTTTTTACCAAACTTCTAAGGATAGAAGTGACTTTTTCAAAAGATGCCGGACGATCGCAGAGATCATTCTCCAGCTAGTAAATCATTTAAAAACATAAAAAAAAAAACAAGTTTTCATTTATTTATTTGACTGTCTGACTTTGACTTAGGCTCAAACCGGTTGCCGGCCAGAAAGGCTGATTTTCACTGAAAATTACAAGTCCCGGCACAGGATCAAAATTTAATAGAGCTAGATACGTGCGGAAATAGTCTAGTGTGACAAAGCAAGCGATTCAAAACGAAAAGCATAAGCTGTTAACACAACTAATCATGACTTACAGCAAAACTTCACCCTCCCCCCCCCCCCCCCCCCACCCTCCCACCCCCCCGGAATCTATCCGCAGAGAAATGCGTAACAAGCAATCGCGCCAAAGATGATCACAATCTTTACAATTGTCTGCGTGGGTTTCAGTCTCAGAGGGGCTACTAGCGTTAGCTGTGGCGACTCTAGACTGGAGACCTAAAACTTCGACAGAGACTTCACAAAATTTTGCATCATTTGCCTTCCCCCCCCCCCCCCCTCGCGGGGCGAGACGATTTGAAGTTCCGCACTGGACAAGTTTAATATAACTACCTTCGCGCGCAAAGCGCAGCGCTTTTGATAAATCTAGCGACAGCGGCGATGATTTATAACAAAGCACATGAGCTGTAGACAATGTTATAGCATACCGCGACTTAGAACAAAACTGAAAACACCCCCCCCCCCCCCCCCCCCCCCCCCCCGCGGGCGGGACTGAAGTCCCAGCCCTGGACAAGTTTGGTGAAACTACCTTCGCGCGCAAAGCGCAGCGCTTTTGATGAGTCTAGCGACAGCGGCGATGATTTATAACAAAGCACGTGAGCTGCAGACAATGTTATAACATACCGCAACTTATAACAAAACTGACCCCCCCCCCCCCCCCCCCTTCCCCCGCGGGGCGGGGCGGGACTGAATTCGAAGTCCCAGCACTGGACACGTTTGATGAAACTACACGTTTGATGAAACTACAAAAAGATTTGGATTTGATCGATATCTGACTAAGTGACTGATGATTCGTTGCGGTACGAACCTGAAGCTTCTGCACCTGCCAAAAACAGCACACCTAGTTGCATACACTACATAAACATACACACGTAAGCAACCAACAAAGGAATAGCAACGAAATGATAACCTGTCACAAATTTCAAGAGTATCGGCGCAGGCTTTGTGAAGCCAGCGCAAAGATGAGCCACTTGTCAGTGGACGGCGCGGTAGAAGGGAACCAATGGTATGTGTGGCGGCCGTATGGAGACGGGGCAAGGGCGCCTTCAGGCGCCATGCCCAACCGCAACAGATTGAAATAATAAGTATCCTATTAGAACAGTGCTTGCATTAAAAAAATATTAGCAATTACAATGGTAATTACCATGGAAATTTTTACTGCTAACCGTTACACACATAGATCATTGTGCAGCCGTTACACCATCACATAGACCCTGCGGCCTGCACACCTACATAGGAATTCATCTGTTGCACTGCTTTCTTGCTTATCCTTGCGGCCCATGAAATTCTTAAAATACTTACGACTTCATGCCCTATCGACATGCACAATGATGCAGGGAAATTCCCGGGAAATTAACCAAATTTTGACAAATTACCAGGGTAATTGTCAGTGAATGCTTTTATGTGCATTTCCTCTGCCTTTCTCATCCTGTCTCTGTCGTAACCATATTTAGTCTTCGCTGCCGTATGGTATTTGAAGGCATCGTGAAACATGTCTCCGAGAGTTGTGCTAATACCATTATATGCGTGTTCCTCTATCTGATAGTAGCAACTCTGCAAATCTTTCTTGTTTCCACTAAATACCGGAGTGTGATCTCATGCTAAGTGCATTGTGCAGAAATTCGCTATCCCAGCGGCTCATAACCCTTGATTAGGTAAATACCCGGTCACTGACGGACCTAATACCTTAGACGCCGGTTTGCTGAGAGACTCCGTTAGAAGCCACGATACCAATCGACACTTTTAATCCGCACGTAGATAGCAGAACTGACAAACTCAAAGGTAATAATGAAACTGAAATAAAGTCCGCACGAATGTAATTATTACACAATGATTAGTGTCCAATCCTGAATGCCAATATGGACCGTTACGTCCGTTACAATTATTGACTAGACCTATACGGATAAATTACTTACCAGTCACAAAGTAATTACTAAAAGTAAAAACGTAGTTGTCCTACCAACGTCCCCACACCATGATGATGCAGAGAACGATCAGATCATGCTTCTCGCGCGGGCTCATTCCCCCCTCAGCCAAACGTCTCACAGCAAAAGTCACAACCGTCTTGAGGAGATCAACAGTAAGGGTCAAACGGTTGTCATTGCCCTTTTTCTTGCGTCAAACAAAAATTCCCCAGAGGGTCTGCTTGCCCATGCGCCAAACAAAAATTACCGATGCAGTACAGATACACCTTCAGTGTCCCCACCGACACCTGCCGATGATCTACGTCATGAAAAATACAAGGAGGGCCGGGTCAGGCTCCCACCACCGGATCAGCCAGCCATCAGTCTCGAACGTGCTTGCAAAGCTCTTGAGCAGGTTGACCCCCGATGCATAGCTGCGGCTAGTGCTGTACGCAAGTCCGCCAGCCAGGTAGCACACGGCCTCCATGATTAGCCAGTCCGCGGTCTTGGACGCAGGGTGGCCTTCAAACCAAGAACAAAAGATCCCCCGCTCGCTTGAAGGCGCGCCGCCTTCTCCACCTGACCACGAGCCAGGGCATCGACAATATACAAGCGCTCTTTCTCAGCTCTAAAGGCAAGCACGCTTATATGCCGCTCCGCAAACAGCCACAAGTAAATATCAAGAATAGCTTGCATGCCGGGCGTAGGCGAATGCGCTTTAGCAATGCATGACCAGGCAGGCGCGCAGTCTCCAACCACACAAAAGCGCACACACCCCGTGAACATATGGCGCGGCTCCCAAACTGCCTGCAAATAATTGAAAAGCACTCTACGCGATACAGCATCTTCGCCCGACTCAGCTACAAAGAGCTTCTCATCCTCCCCTCTCCGCTCCTCCGACAAAAAGGATCCTTGTCCGACTCCAAAGTCAACTTTCGGAAAAAATATACATTGTTTACCAAAAGTATACCTTGACTGCTTTTGGTGAAGGCACGGATGAGAATGGTGAAGTAGTGCACAAGAACGGTAAAGAGCTTGATCATTAAGTATTCTTATCTGTCATAAATTGATTTTGAGAACGGTAAAGAGCTTGATCATTAAGTATTCTTATCTGTGATAAATTGATTTTGTCCATATAATCATTGATACACTTGAGTTGACGCCTGTTGTTGGGTGCAACAGATTTTTTACCGGTAAAGTTTGGTGAAGCTTGGTAAAGTTTCATGCAACTTCTAGGTTTATTGATGTTGATAAGCACTGTATTACTTAATGATTCAATAAAAATTATGTTACTATATTACTAGTAAGTAATAGTATTACCGGTAACTTAAAGATAATCTCAGGAAAAACAAACAAACAATCCTGCTAATTTTTCAGTCAGGAGGGGGGGGGGGGTGAAGGAGGACGAGAAGAATAAGACGAAGAAGTATCAGGGAAAAGCCAGCACCAAACAACAAACAAGAGACCTCAAACAACGACCGACGAGCAGCAAACAGTCAGCGACAACAAACTCAATCAAAAAACGATACTAACCGACCCGTCCGACAAGCGACAGACAAGCAACAATGCGCAAGCTACCACCGACAGGCAACAAGCATAACAAGCAATAAGCAACATAACAAGCAACGAGGAATGAGCAACGACCGAAAACAACAAGCAACAAACCTCGTGACAACAGTGACAAACACAAACAACCAGCAAAAAGGAATAAGCAACAGGGAATAATGAAATTCTGGATAAAGACAACCAACAAGCAACAATATCAATTGAAGGACAAGCGACCAGCTGCAGCGACAAGCGAACAAACACAAGTAACAAGCAACACGCAACAAGCAACACGCAACAAGCAACAAAGATACTAGCATGCGCAAAAGGCAAGCAACGACCAACTAGCAGCAATAAGATACAAGAAACGGACAAGCGACAAGCGACACGCAGCACATGACAAGCAAAAAGCAAGAAATGACAACAACAACAACAACAACAACAGCAACAACAAGTGACAAACGACCAGCGATAACCGGCAAGCATCAACAGAAGGCAGCAAGCAACAAGAAACTAGGAAAAGACAAGCAACGACCAGGAATAAGATACAAGCAACGGACAAGCGACAAGCGACACGCAGCAGATGACCAGCAAAAAAAGCAACAAATAACAAAAAATAAGCGACAAACGACCGGCGACAAGCGGCAAGCATTAACAGAAGGCAGCAAGCAAAAGAAGAAGAAACTAGGAAAAGACAAGGAATGGCAAACAAGCACTGATATTAAGATACAAGCAACGGACAAGCGACACGCAGATGACAAGCAAAAAGTAACAAATTACAAAAAATAAGCGACAAACGACCAGCGATAAGCGGCAAGCATTAACAGAAGGCAGCAAGCAAAAGAAGAAGAAACTAGGAAAAGACAAGAAATGGCAAACAAGCACTGATAAGATACAAGCAACGCAAACAAGCACTGATAAGATACAAGCAACGGACACGCGACACGCAGATGACAAGCAAAAAGCAACAAATAACAAAAAATAAGCGACAAACGACCAGCGACAAGCGGCAAACATTGAAAGAAGGCAGCAAGTGACAAGTGACGTCGACAAGGGGCAAGGAAAAAACAAAATTGGCACAACACCAAGCAACAAGGTAATTGAGTCGGACAAGCGATTTGCGACAAAAAGCAACAAACAACAAATAAGCACCAAGTAACAAACGACAAGCGATTTGCTACAACAAGTAAGAAACAACCAACAACCAACAGCCTACAGCCTACAGCCAACAGCTAGAACAGCCAACAAGCTTAAGCGACAAGCAACAGGACAACAAAACCAGTGCTAAATGAGTCCAGTTGAGTCCAAGAAAACATACGCGAATGACTATGAACACAAAACGTTACTGAAAAGAAAATAATTATTCACGAAAGCAAACCAATCTCCACCAAGCAAATCAAATATTCACTCTCCCAAATCCTAAAAACTTAAACCAAGCCCAACTCCAACAAGCATCCAAATATTTGCATAGACACTGTAATATGAACCAAACAAAATCATCATCTCACGACATGGACGCAGACAAATCTTGTTCAACGACGCTCAATCGTTTCAATCAACACCAAACCAAAGAAAAACAAAATAAACGTTATCTTCACCATTAGGAAAAAAAACACAGAAAAACGGCAATACTTGGCCTATAATAACAGCATTTTGACATCCGGTCAACAGATTTGGTAATCTTCGCAAAATTGGGTGAGCCTATTTGCACACAAATCCGCACAGAGAAAAAGTGGCGTTGTCCGTTTCCAC
>WBZZ01000875.1:42500-47500 GCA_019918135.1 Paulinella micropora | reverse complement strand
ATGGATGATGGATGGTGAATGGTGGATGGTGGATGGTGGATGATGGATGATGGATGATGATGATGATGATGATGATGGTGGTGGTGGTGTGGTGGTGGTGGTGGTGGTGATGATGGATGATGAATGGATGATGATGGATGATGAATGGACGATGATGGATGAGGATGATGGTGATGGTGATGATGAAGATAATGGTGATGGATGATGATCATGTACGATGATGGACGATGATGGACGATGATGGATGATGATCAGATGATGATGATGATGATGATGATGATGATGATGATGGATGATGATGGATGATGGACGATGATGGACGATGATGGATGATGATCGATGATCGATGATGATCGATGATGATGATGATGATGGATGATGATGATGATGATGATGATGATGATAAATTGGTGGTGGTGGAGTATTGGTGGTGGTTGTGGTGGTGGTGGAGTATAGGTGGTGGTGGTGGTGGGGTGGTGATGATGATGATGATGATGATGGTGATGATGATGATGATGATGATGATGATAGATGATAGATGATGATGGATCATGATGGATGGTGATGGATGGCGATGGATGATGACGGATAATGACGGATGATGATGATGATGATGATGATGACGATGATGATGATGATGATGATGATGATGATGATGAATGATGACGAATGATGATGAATGATGTTGATGAATTTCGAAGATGATGATGATGATGGTGATGGTGGTGGTGGTGGTGGTGGTGAAGTATAGGTGGTGGATTATAGATGGTGATGGATGATGATGATGATGATTCATGGTGATGGATGATGATGATGATGGTGGTGGTGGTGGTGGTGGTAGAGTATAGTTGGTGATGATGATGATGATGCTGATGATGATGTGGTGGTGGTGATGGTGGTGGTGGCCATGGTGGTGGTGGCGGTGGTGGTGGCCATGGTGGTGGTGGTGGCCATGGTGGTGGTGGTGGCCATGGTGGTGGTGGTGGCCATGGTGGTGGTGGTGGTTGTGGTGATGGTGGTGATGGTGGTGATGGTGGTGATGGTGGTGATGGTGGTGATGGTGGTGATGGTGGTGATGGTAGCGATGTCGATGGCGGCGATGATGATGATGATCATCATCATGATCATCATCAAAATGGTGATGGTGATGGTGGTAATGATGATGATGGTCATCATCAAAATCATTATCACCAGTACCACCACCATCAAATCCAACATTACAATCATCATCATCATCCATCATCACCACCACCGCCACCACCATCACCAAATCCAACTTTACTTTCTTCTTTCTTTCAGTTTCTTCTTACACTTCACGTTGTTGTTGTTTGATTGTTGATGATGATAAAAGTAATGTTGGATTTGGTGAAGTGGTGGTGGTGGTGATGATGATGATGATGATGATGATGATGATGACGTCGACCTTGCCTTGTCAGTTCTTTCCCCTCTTCTTATTTGATGTATTGCTTAGTGTAGCTTGTTGCTTGTTGCTTGTTGCTTGTTGCTTGTTTCTTGTTCCTTTTAGTTTCTTTTACACTTTACCCTTTGATTGTTTGATGGTTGATGATTATTCTAGTAAGTTTTGATTTGGTGGTGGTGGTGGTGGTGGTGATGATGATGATGAGATGACCTATCCTTGTCAACTCTCTTTGTGTTTGGTATTGCTTGGTATTCCTTAAACGCTGGTCGTTTGCGGCTTGTTGCTTGTTGCTTGTTGCTTGTCTTGTCGCTTGTCGCTTGTCGCTTGGTTTGTCGCTTGTCGCCTGTTGTTTATTGTTGATTCTGTTGTCGCCTGTCGCTGTCGCTCGTCGCTTGTCGCCTTTCCTTCGTCGGCCGTCGCTCATGGGCTGTCGCTTGTCGCTTGTCGTTTGCAATTGTTGTTTATTTCTTGATGCTCCTGTTGCTTGCCGTCTGTCGTTGCTTTGCTGTTGTGCTCTTATTGCTTGCTTGTTTGCTTTTTGCTTGTCGCTTGTCGATTGTTTACGCTATTTGTGTGTTGCTTGTTGGTGGCCATTGCTTCTTGTTGTTTGTTGCTTGTTGCTTTCCGAGCCTTTCCGCTTGTTGCTTGTCGCGTGTTGCATGTTGGTTGTCGCTGATTGGTTGTTGGTTGTTGCTTGTCCTTTGCTAGTACCGTAGTAGTTTTTTGTTGCTTGTTCCTTGTTGCTTGTTGCTGCAGCTGGCTGTTTGTCGCCTGTTGCTTGTTGCCTGTTGCTTGTTGCTTATTGCTTGTTGATTATTTCTTTTGTTTTTGTCGCTTGTCGCTTTGTTGTTGCCTGTTTTCGTGTTTTGTATCACTTGTCTGCTTGTCGCTTGTCGCTTGTCGCTTGTTGATGCCGTTTGTCTTTTATCATTTCTTTTGTTGTCAGTTTCTTGTTATCTTCTTGTCGCTTGTCGCTTGTCGCTTGTCGTCTGTTGTTGATTGTCCTTTGCTAGTATCCTTTTGTTACTTGTCACGGTTGTTTGTCCTTTGCTACATCTATTATTGTTGCTTGTTGCTTGTTGCTAACATTGTTGCTTGTTGCTTGTTGCTTGTTGTTTTTGTTTATCGCTGGTTCTTGTTGCTTTGTTTGTTGCTTGTTGTTTGTTATTTCGTAGAGTTTATAACTTGTCTTGCTTCTTCTTGCTGGTCTGTCGCTGTGGTCACGCTTGTGGCTTGTCGGGTCGGGTCGGTTGTTAACGTTGTCGCTTTTTGCTTGAGTTGTTGCTGACTGCTTGCTGCTCGTTGGTCGTTACTTGTGGTACACCGTTCTCGTTTGTTGTTTGTTGATGATTTTTTATTGCTAGTATTCTTCTTCTCGTCCTCCTTCACCTCCTTTCATCCCTTGAAAGTTAATTGCAGCTCCCCCCCCCCCCCCCCCCCCCCCCCCCCCAATCCCCTCCCCCCCCCCCCCCCCCTTCTGGACTTCAAAGTTTTCAATCAAAAGCCGTGACTGAGCTTAGCAATGAATTGTTTACGTAATTTTTCCTGAAGTTATCATTATCGGTGATATTTCAGTGGATATTAGTTATACAAACAAATCTTTATCCATTAATTTTCAATTGCGGTTGAAATGAACATTTGACTTCACCGGCCAGCATTATATTGCAGCACGAATGTCTTAGTGGATTGGTGAAGTGAAGTCTCCCCTTAATGATTTTTATTCTTAAATTAAAAAAAATCCTTCTTTATTAATAAGCAAAAGCTGCTTATTGACATGAATAAATAAGCAGTTGCACAAAAATCACGGCGGTGCAACCAAAAGTATACTTTGACCAAGGTATATTTTTTCCGAAAGCCTTGATTTTCCATCTGAGACGACTAGCCACGCGCGGCCGGCCAGCTTCACACATTCCCCGTGCCAGGCACTCCGAAGATGATGCCTTCAGCATATTTTTCTAACTTGTATTGAAGTTGAAATCAGAGTATCCTCTATTGTTCCCATCTAATATGGGTATTGCAGTTCAAGTACTGAATGTCCGACTGCTTCAGTGAGAAGCTGACTCCATTATCTGCCTCAGCAAGGCTCATAACCTTTGAGCAACTCAGCATGCTCATTATAGAGGACTTTACCTACTCCTTTCAGACCGTGACGACGGTCCACCGGTCCTGTCTCACACAGCTACCAAAAGGGAGGAAAGGCAAATCATCTTTAATAAAGAGAATTCTGACACTGATTTACAGTACGTCGCAAAACTATTGCTGTTGACATTCAAGACAGCAACAAAAATTAGATTTTCATTTTTGTGTCAGATTTTCATTTTTGTGACAGTTTTTCATTTTTGTGACAAAATTCAAATTTTCAAATTTAACGGTAACATTTCGCGAAAATTTACGATATTTTGCGGACGAATATAGCAGTTAATTTGAAAAATTCAAATTTTCACCCAAAATCCAAATTCCAACCAAAACTGAAATTCCAACCAAAACAGAAAAATCAATTTTTTTTGTTGTCTTGAATGTCAACAGCAATAAGATAAGCGTAACGTAAATTTCAAATAAGCTGGAGGGAAACAATAATGACTGGACTCCAGTCACCTACTGTTCACTTATTACTAACTAATATTAATATCTAGAAATTTCTACACAGACTGATTAAGTTCAAGTAATATTGCTGTTGACATTCAAGACAACAAAAAAAATTGATTTTTCTGTTTTGGTTGGAATTTCAGTTTTGGTTGGAATTTTGATTTTGGGTGAAAATTTGAATTTTTCAAATTAACTGCTATATTCGTCCGCAAAATATCGTAAATTTTCGCGAAATGTTACCGTTAAATTTGAAAATTTGAATTTTTGTCACAAAAATGAAAAACTGTCACAAAAATGAAAATCTGACACAAAAATGAAAAACTAATTTTTGTTGTTGTCTTGAATGTCAACAGCAATACTGCCACTAGAGTGGCAAAATATAGTGTCCGGGCGGCTGTTTCACTGAATAACATTAAGTGGAAATTGTACTGTCCGTCCTTATGACAAATCAACTACCCTAGTAACGGTAACTCCGGGTAACGTCGGAAATGAAGTAGGAATAACGTAGAGTAACTGTTTTTATAATTAAGAGATGAAGCATAAACGGAAAAGTCACCGTCACGAGTCACACTGATTGCATTTATATTAATAACATTTTCCCGCTGAACAAATTTAATAATTGAAGAACGCTTGCTTTTCGTGACCGGAGCTGAAAAGGAAGCATGCACTTGAAGAAGGCGAACATAAGTGAAAAACAAGGGCAAACAAGGAGAGAAAACAGACATCTTTATTAGGATGCGGTATTATGAGTCAGTCGAACCTGTAGAGAGAGAAGTTTCTCAGGCTGATGAATTGTGAATAGATTGATAAGATTAATATTACTAGAAATTTCTAGATAGAACAGCACACATGCATATTGATATAATATCAGTGATATCTATGACTGTTAAGATAGCTACGTGAAAGGATATGTACATGTTAATGTTATGTATTAATAGTATCAGAAAATCATGCTAGGATTGGCCTGGCCTGGACCACTATGCAATAACTATAT
>WBZZ01000874.1:75000-100592 GCA_019918135.1 Paulinella micropora | reverse complement strand
TAAACAGTGCTGACGGAGCAACACTTTGAACCGTATTTTCGAACACGTGTGTCTCGAGGAAGTTCTTGGACTTCACTGAGCTAAACGTCGAGCATTGTTGTATGAGCTGAGTAAGCTTACTCGGGTTAACTGTGTGTAACGCCGAGAAGAAATAGAGGATGATCGACTTGCGGCCATAGAATAGCCCATAGGAGGAAACTACCACCGTAAGGGTCGCCGCCAAGCCAACAGCACTCCTCAAACTCATCGCCACTGTCTCAAAGATTTCAAATCCTATGAGAGTACCAGTGCAGAGATGCTGGTATCCATGAGATTGAAAATATGAAATGAGTGTGGCAACCGCCAGTTCACACTGAGCGTCTAGGCCTGTTGCATTGTTTCTCTTAATCTCCTCCTTCTTTCTCAAAAACTTGTACTGTGTCAGATCAAATCCCTCCGAGACTAGAGATTGGTCAAAAACAGTAACAAGGGCCTCGTATTCCTGCGTTTCGTCGCAAGGAAAAGCCTTCATGCAGGCATTGATCTCTTTGAGCTTGCTCAAAAGCGAAGCATCAGAGTCTTTGTCTGAGCTCGTCTTGGCATATAGCATGAGGCTTGCCACTCCTCCTTTCTTCCCCTTGAAGGCATTTATGATGTTCTGTCTATCCTTCTTCTCCGTGTTTGTGACCACCACCGTAGTTGAGCCCGGGGGTGCAGGGGCTGGTGGGGCAGGAGCTGGTGGGGTCAAATATGTCGGAGGGTGTGCCTTTGCACCACTCACTTTTGCTTTCATTCTCTCCAGTCTCATCGTCTTCTCGAACTCCTCATTCTCTTTCGCCTTCTTCTTCTCAGATATCACCAGCTTTTGAGCATGAGTGATAAAGGCCACCAATTCAGAAGCAAATCTGAGAAAATTATATTTCTCCACATATTGGTCAACACCTGCTTTATTGGCGACCGGTGGTGCGTTACTAAGTGATTTAAGGACAGAGTGATCCTTGGTAGGAATCCATCTCTTCCATGCCTCCTTATGCAGTAACGCACCCATCAACAGTCTGATCTTGGTCAGAACTCTGTCGGTCTTCTCTAACTTATCAATCACAGGATGAGTTTCTCCTGCTGCCTTAATGCTTTTTTCCATCTCTGCCTTCCCCTCCTCCAAGGCCTTCATTTCCATCGTAAAAAAATGAAATATGCCACTCGAGTTTTTCGAACCCAGATTGGTCTTCATTTTTGTTACATCGACTGCCTCCTGACCAGTCGCGAGGAATCTGGCCGTTGCTCTTGGGTTTGTGTACTGGAGGTAACCCTCACATCGTGGGCCGTATGAACGTTCCCAAATCAGGGTTTGAGTGTACACCCCAAAGATAGCATCGAGTAATTCAAGGTGGGTGTGTGTGTCCCCAAACTTGATATGCTGTATCTTCTTTCTCTTTTCTGGATCAGAGACCAGTTTGCCGAGGAGCTGTGCTGTGTTTGATAATAGGATATAGACATCCTTTTTAGCACGACTTTTCTCTCTTCTTTGATCCTGAGGGATCCACACATAGGTATCCTTCTCTCCCCCCATCTTGTTATCAAACTCTTCTTTAGTGAGGTCATAGTGGTCTTGCACCCATTGTTGTTCCTCCACTGTGATCTCCTCTCCATCACTATGAATCAAGTCGATCATTTTTCGTCCTCCTCCTCCCGTGTAGGCAGGTGGTAAGGGATTACCATATGCTCCTCCTCCTCCCGTCTCTTCTTGTTCAAATCCTCCTTCATCTTCGTCTCCTCCATATCTTCCTTCATCATCCCAGCCCTCTTCTACTCCTCCTCCTACTCCTTCATCTCCTCCTCTTCCTCCTTCATTCAGTCCTCTTCCTCCTCCTCCTCCTGCTTCTTCTTCTTCTCTTCTTTGTTCTGCCTCCGAGAATTCACTCACTTCGGCGGTCTCTGTCGACATGATGTCGTAGTAGTAATTAACAGGAGGACAGTGTCAGCTCCTATGTTTGGTTTTTGTTCGTTTGTGTTCTGTTCCTCCTTCAGTCGATTCACTAGTGAAGAGAGAAACTAATAGAGAGGGTAGAGTGAGATTCCCTGTTCTCTATGAAACACTGTTTGTACTTTTGTTTTTGTTTGAGAAAAATAGTCTTTGAGACTTTCTCCGATTTCTTGTTCTTCTTACTTAGATTACTTTCTCCTCCTTCTTTTCTATATTGTATCTAGTATGAGGCACTTGGACCTACACACAGATAGTAATAGAGAAGCTAGAAAAGCTCTCCTTGAGAAGTCGACAGTCGGTCGGATAGGTTCTCAGACCTACCTTTAGAAAACGATCAGAGAGTTGCAAAAATACTCTGACGTAATATGTGTGAGATAATGCAGATAAATGCACAAACTAAAAGGGTAGAGTGTTGTGCTCCTGTCCCTATGCTTGTTTGTGTTTTGTGTGTGTTCCTTCACTCTTCTGTCCACCTCCTTCTTCTTGGTCTCTGTGTGAGAACAGCAAGAACGACAGAGAGTTTGTATCTGATGTCTCCTTGTGAGCACACAGATATGGATTGGGCTAGAGGGTACGAGACACCTGCTTGAGACCAATCAAATTATTTGTTTTGTGAAAGAGTTATGAGGGAGCTGTGTTGGAGTATTTGTTTTCGTCTGACGTCCCCGTGTGAGACAGGTCAGTGAAAATTCACTCTGTTGCCTGTGTGGCAAAGCAGAAAGAAATCACCCTAGTGATGTGGACTCCAAATGTAATGCCCCCAACGATAGCTCGTAAAAAGTCGGTAATACAACCAAACACAGTCCTCAAAAGATGAGAATGATGTCTCGTTGTATTAGCTCAGTGAAGCCAAAAAGGAAAACGGCAACAGACCAGGAATAAAATGGCATCAGGTCCAATCCGGACAAGTAATACTGAAAAACAAGCTGGTGCACCTGTCACCAGGAAAAGGTACTTTTTACCGGCTATCCGGGGGGTGATGCCTACAGCTGGAGCTCGGTGGCACGAGTTCTCATGGATGAGACTCGCACTGGACGTGGACTAATTCTTTTTATTTATTCAACAGCCGGAATGCCTTATGTCATGTGTCGGTCGGTCGAGAGCGCCTTCGAATGAGGAGTAAGTCTTCGGCGTGGGGGTTGACCGCTTACGGCGGCTTCCCCCCAAAGGGGAAAAGGGATTGTCGGCCGGCCCGCACAATACATAGTGGCATTAAGTGTCGTCCGGCTCAGCTGTCGTTACTTGATTCTTATGCTTGGTCTGCCCCTCTACCGTTGAGTGACGACTAAGTATCAGAGTAGCTGCCACTGTTCCGCCGGGTTACACCCCGCTACACTTGAAAACTTCACAGCTCATGAGTAATCCCCCAGCGCAAGAAAATAATTGCCCCTACCTCAGCTGTTTGTATACCACTGCACTCAAAAAATCTCAAGAAAAAGCATATATTAATATCACCAGGAAGCGCATCAGTAAAAAATTCCCTTCCTCTGCGGCCTCAGTTTTTCTCTTGACACCGCTTTCTGTCTGAAAATTTTCGAGAAACCGATGAAAATTTCCATACCATGTTGACTTTATTAGCGACTCCAGATTGTTACGGTAGTACGATATTAGTAGTATAATATCGTTTTTTTTTAAGGTCGTTTTTTCGTGCCTTAAAACGACGCTTTTAAAAACGATACTCCCTTCTTTCCTAATCTCCCACACAATCAATACGAAGCGTCAAAACAGCAAAATAAAAAAACGAAAATTTTGATGAATACGAAGAAGAAAAATAAAGAAATCTCTCTTGCTCTTAATCTCGCTTTTAAATAAAAATAAAAATCAAGCAAAATTTTTTTCCGCTTTACTTTTACTTTTAAATAAAAGCAAAAAAGTTAAAAAAAATTTTAAGGTTAAAAAAACACCCCAAAGAGCCCCACCGCACCAGCGCCTTTTTATTTTAGATAACTATAATATAAAAGAACATTAATATAGAATATCTCAAACATGTTTGAGATTACTCGCAAACAGAAGAGAGCAGAATATGTAAAGGAAAGAAGAAAACAGAAATATACATGTGTATGTGGTAAGGTAATAGGGATATATGGAAAATATCAACACGAAAAATCAGACTTTCATAGAGACTACTTCGCAGAGAAAGAAGAGGTTATGATAGGAGGACATAAAGTTATTCGTATAATTCGTAGAAATGATGACATGGAAAGATATTATAATAATAAAATGTAAAACCATTTAAAGAAATAAATTATATTACTTATAATATAGATATGGGGAGACACAAGAAATATCTCACACCTGAGGACAAACGAAAGGCTAACTCCGAAAAGTCGCTCGCATATTACAAAAGAAATAAGGATGAAATTAATCAAAAAAGGAAGGAGCAATTAAAAGAGCGAAACAGAAAACTTAAGGAATATGAAGAAATGAAGGCGAGAGGAGTATAAAACAAAAAACAAAAAACGAAAAAAACAAAAAATGATTTTTTATTATGAATTTCATGTTAAAGGTAAGACAATTTATATATATATATATATATAAAGGTAAAACAATTTAATTTATTTTCATTATTTTTGTATCCTCACTAATATAAAAGTAAAATATGCCACCACCATTACCGCCAAGACCGACGAAGGAAAATGTAGAACTAGCGAAGGTAAGGGCGAATTTGAAGAAAACTACAACAAGAGAAAACAAAAGGGAATTTAAAGTAGTAGAGTTAAAATCTAGGCGAGACAATAGATTAAACTCTATTACATACGAGAAGCAAGGATTAGACATAAACTTTTATGATACTGACGCATTAGAGCGAGAAGTTCTAATTCCTATACTATTAGATGCTAAAAGAAATGGTATGACAGGAAATGCTGACGTTCATATTACTATAACCTACATAACAGACCACGAAAAATTAAATAGATATTATAAAAAGAAAACATTTAATTCGTTTCAAATAAAAAACTATGACGATTTTATTGAAATGTTGAATGAGTTCAACATAAGCAATATTGAAGCGTCTGGACTAGGTTATGACCGAATTATTGAATACGCTAAGGTAGTAGTAGTTCAAGAAAACGGAGGCGGTTGTTATGAAGGAAAAAACAAATGTAAAAAAACAATATCGGATGAAAATATATTGATATCTCCCGCTAGCAAGAATAATAATTGTTTATTCTTTCTCTGTAAAGACATTCTTAATATGCCACTCATTAACAGAAAAAGATGTAATGATATTAGAGAACAATTCAATCTTTCTAATGATTGCCCTACACCATTTTCTACCGCTGTAAAAATCCTTAATACTTTGATAAAGGATGGGAAGACATACGAAATAACAAATGCCTTAACAAGAGAAACTATAAGCACGAATAACATCGGAGAAGAAGCAGACATTATGATTTATTTAGAGAACAACCATTATTTCGGACTAACTAAAAGATACAAACAAAAATGCGAAAAATGTTTAAGGAAATATGTCAAAAAACACACTTGTAATCCAAAAATGATAAATTATGCGAATAGAAAATTTTTGAAGAACGGACGAAGACATTTGATAATAAAATTCGAGAAGGATAAAATTAATAACAAAGATGAAGTTATTCATTATGACCTAGAAACTTTTAGAAATAACACGCTCGCTGACGGCTTTGATATTCACGACTGCTATATAGTCGGATATACTCAAGGGACTGAAGGATTTAAATATTTCGCTGGCAAAGATTGTATTTCTAAATTTCTTGATACACTCCTAGAAAGAGGACAAAAATTAACAATAGAATGGGGTAATAGAATGCTTCATAATCCAGTCAAGAAAGTAGCAGGATAAGAAAGAAGAGAAATAAAGATGAAGAACCACCAATTTTATACGTGAATGGTTTTAACGGGGCGAACTTTGACCACTACTTCATTAAACAGGAATTAATAAGAAGAGGCATTAAACCAAAATCTCAATGATAAATAACGGCTCAATAATATCTTTACAATTTGAAAATATTAAAATGTGGGATATGTGTAAGCATACTCAAGGGACGTTAAAAGAAAACTTAGAAAATAAGAAAACTCTTAAAGGAGATTTTGACCACGACAAGGCTTCTACTTGGGAAACGATGAGTGAAGAGTTAAGAAATAAGTGTCTTGAATATTTGAAGTGTGATGTTATGGGGTTAAAAGAGTTATATGACAAAATAAACACAGAGATATTTGAAAAACACTCAGTGAATTTAACTTCATACATTTCAACTTCAAGCCTTGCTTTTAATATCTGGAAGAAAATGATTGATGGTAAGCACGATGTAAGACTCCCAACTATTGAACAAGAGAAGGCATTTAGAAAAGCGGTTATCGGAGCAAGAACATATCCAAGCAAAAAAAGATTTATTTCAAAACAATACAAGGACTACTTAGCGGGAAAAATCACATTTGACGAATTAACCGATTATTTAGTTGATGCGGATGTCGTATCTTTATACCCAACAGCGATGCTTAATTTATTTATGGTTGGAGAAATTAAGATGGCTATCGCACCATTTGATTATAATAATCTCGCTATCGGTATTTACAATGTTGATTATATCTCGCCAAAAGACATATTACATTCAAGAATAGGACAGAGAAATAAAATGGGCTCATTAAAGTGGAATTTAGCGGATATGAAAGACCAATGGCTCACAAGTGTTGATATTGAAGATATGATTAAGGAGGGCTACGATATAACAATTCATAAAGGCTAGTCTACTATACAGAGGAGGCAGAACCAGTATTCAAAGAATATATATTAGAAATGTTTAAGGCGAAAGAAAATAGCGAAAAAGGCACACCGCAATATTTATTAGCCAAACTATTTATGAATTCGTTATACGGAAAAATGATACAGCGACCTATCCCAACAGAAGCAGAATATATTAAATCCAATGAGGAGTATTGGAAATTTTGGACGAAAAATTATATATCTGATGTGGTTGAATTCAAAGATAAAGACGGAAACAAACTTTGGCACGTATCTGGAATGCCTAGAAATGAAGTAATAATTGAAGAAAGTATTACAAAGCCTTCTCACTACGGAGCATTCATTCTAGCATACAGCAGACGAATTATGTATAACTACATAAAAGAGGCTAATCCAAATAAAGACATAGAGGCTGATTTCTATTACACCGATACCGATAGTCTAGTGTTGCATGTTAGGTTTGCCAAACTAATAAAAAGACTTGGAGATAAATCTCTTGGAGGAATAACGGATGACTTAGGAGATTGCTGTAAGATAATAAGAGGAATATGGATTGCTCCAAAATTGTATATGTTAGAATTTACAACGAATGAAGCCTTTCTCCCTCACCTTACTAAGAATGACTTGAAACATAAAGACAAAGGTGTTCATATAATTGAATGCTACGAAAACGAAGGAGTAAAAAAGAGATACTACCACTTTAGAGGTAAGGGGTTGAATTCAAAAGGGTTAAATCCAGAGGTATATGAAAAGATGGATTTAGGTGAAAGCATTGAAAATGTTAGAGATTTTCAAATGAAGAAAATTCATTTATCACGAAATAGCGAACAGCAAAACATTAACCATTTCAGCATTGTTCATACTACAAACATAAAAAGAAAGTTAATGATAATAAATGGTGCGGTCGTGAGTTTATCAACAAAAACGATAGTATTCCTTACGGATATCAAACGAGTATGATATGTTGCATTTAAATGAAAATTTAACATTGGATGAAAGTGTATTTGATAAATATTAATTAATTAATTTTTTATTTTTTATATCCTATAGTATATACTAATGTCTCTCAAGTCTCTCGCGGAAAAATTTGAAAAACTTTCTATTAATAATAAAACATTTACTTTGGATGATATCAAGCAAGTCATTGATGGTCATGTAAATGAATATAAATCTGAAAGTAAAAAACTTCAAGAACAAGGCTTGCAACCTATTGGAAAATATAAGGGCAAGTCCGTTGCCGATGTAGCTGTATTTGACAAGCAATACTTAATATGGTTGAACAAGCAACCGATGATGGTAAACTATCAAGAACTCAAAAAAGAAATTGTTAAATATATTCTATAATCACCCTACATTCTCCTTTAAATTTATTTCTTTTTTTATTATTCTTAATATCGCCTTTTCTCTATGAAAGTTATTAAATTGTGTATAGTGTGGCTCCTTTAGAATTTCTCTAAAGTCTTCTCTTTCTTCTGTTTCTACATTGCGATAATTTAATTTATTCTCTTCTAAATATCGGTCTGTAATTTCTTTAAACTTTATTTTTTCAAAGTGATGGTCAACATGAACGTTTTTTCTATCGTGTATTTCTTTTGTTATTTCACATATATATTTCGGCTCAATGAAAATATCTATTACCATTCTATTTAAATATTCTTCTATTTGATTTTTTATAGTATTTCTACACGCGTCATTAAATTTGGTCTTGGTGTATCTCATCATTTGTTTCTCTTTATTTACCCCAATGTAATTAATACAATTATACCACGAAAATGCTTGTTCTCCTATACGAAAGTGCTTACTACCATATCCATTATTTTCAACATCAATTTCACAATTTATCAAATGTTCAAATTTCGTCTTATATTCAGGATGATTAATTATAATACCCTTAATAAAATTACTATCAATTTCATTTAACTTTTCATTGTGATTATATTTGCTGACAATAATATTTCTTATATATACTATCATTTCTTCTTTGTTTTAAACATTACCCCGCTTAGTATATACAACATACTCTAAAATAAAATTTATAAAAAAAAATAATATTAATAGTATACCAATGACCGACCTGAGCACCAAACAGGACTACTTGAATGAAATTGAAAAATGGAACCTTCATGGAGATGTCAAAAAGCCGACAATTAAATGGACAAAGCCTGACATTGTTTCTTTTTATGAGCAATATAAACCAAGGGATGACAATGTGAAAGTAGTTGTACCATTGGAAATCGTGTTGATGGAGGAAGAAAGCAAATTGTTGTTTTGTACTACCTCCAAAACAACGATACCTTTTACGTCAGCAGATTTAAAAGAGACTGGAATTACCGAAATCAAGGCTAATGTAGGAGAAGAGATAGCGACTGCTAAATGTACAGAAGAAGGTTGTATATTAAAGAAAGATGTTTTTCTTCAATATGGCAAGTATAAAAAAATGAAAATTGAAGATGTCGCTAAGATTGACAAACCATACCTCGAATATTTAATTCAACAACCTTATTTTAAAAACAAAGACGCGGTAAAAAAATACCTCTGATTGATATTTTAGAAATTAGACTTTCGTCTGCGACTTTCGTCTATTTCTAAAACATCGCTTTCCGCTTATTATTTTTTTTTATTTGCTTTTAAAACGATGTTTGCAAAACACACGGGAGCGTTAGCGGGAGTGTGAATTTGCAAATATCTATATCTAGTGGTCCTCAATAAAATTAACAATAACATTAATATTACTACCTGCCCCAGCCGACACAGCCTTCTGTGTGAATGTCAAAACATCATTCGGCGTTAATTGAATATCGTAAGTTCTGAGATTAATTTGTTGAGTAGAGCCACCATTTACATAAATCTTAAAAATTGTCGTTCCGTTCGCGACAGCGGTCGCTTTTGTGTCTGTATCTACGATTGAAGTTGTGGCATCAACATCAGCAAAACCAGCCCCTGTTAGTGTCCCATTCAATACCATTCTGACGACATTTGACTTAGTATCTTCATTTGTAATACTTACCAAGGAAGGAAAGACATTTGAATAGTTGGTTAGGCTATTATTGAATAGTGCTTTATTCCTGATACTTAAAATGGGGCTTTCAGTGATGCTTGTTTTTTCGTCTCCTTCCGCAGTATTTGTAATACTCGTATTAATAGTATTAGAACCCTCAATGAATAAACTGGCACTCGCTGTTTTAAGGATTTGTATTCCAGTCTTTGCATCATTTCTCATTACAGCCGTAAAGGGTAATGTCATATTTCGCAGGCTTACACCATTATTAGCATTCGCATACTCAATCATATGAACTAATTGAAATAATCCTGTTATGGGATTTTCAATATAAAACTTAATAGCGCCAAACCCAAGATACTGAAATTGAATTTGAAATACATTTCCTTTGCTCCAGTCTAAGTTCGGCATAGCAAAATTCCCATCGCACGGGTCGTCCCAGTCTTCTTGGTCAATATAATCTACAGCACCTCCCGCACAATGCGCGATATTCATTCCTGCTTGATTTTTGTAAAAATAAAATCCATCGTTAAGGTCATTTCCTATTCCAATAAATGAATAGTAATCTTTTGTATCATCCGTTGTCCATAGAGCAGTAAATCGGGCTAGGACACCCATTCCAGTTCTATATTTTATTCTCCTTTTACTTACTAATCCAGCATCCGCCGTCGCATTAGCAGTTGTTTTCAATTCAGCCATATTATTCAAGAATGACACAGACGATTTTGTTTCTGTTTTTGTCCATATCCTAGTATTAATGGTATATGGAAAGATTTCTTGTAAAACTGGTGTTAATTGAGCAGTCGTTGCTTCGCCAAAAGCGGTTTTTGAATTATTTGTTTCAATATTACCATCGTATCCAACACTGACATTTATAAATTCTCCGTCTGGATTTTGTGCGATTAACTTTCTCTGATGAGACATTTGAGAATTGCGCTCTCGTTTCACTTACGCTTATTCTCAAACGCCGATTTTTTTAAATACCAAAAAATAAATATTTTACTTTTCACGATGGTTATCAACAAACGAGAATGAGCGAAGCGAATGAGAGTGTAGTTGATAACTATCAACTCATCAAAATTCAATTCCCTTAACAAGCACACTTCGCTGAAGAATGGCGTAAGTATAATGGTTATGATTATTGGCGACAGTAGTGCCGACAAATTCATATCGTCGCTCAGTATCAAGGCTCAGACCGCTTACTTCATAGCCGTCAGTATCTTTATCGCATAGTGGGCGGTTATTGTCCCAAGTATCCACATGAAACCAGTTGTAATGATAGACATCGCTGTTTAGGATAGCACTTCCCTTCAACTTATCCTTCAAAATCATATAGTCTTCATTTTCCTTAACATCAACATCAAATTGTTGAAGTCGCGAGCCGTCAAGGGTTGTATAGTATTTTTCAACCTTAGCACCCGCTCTGTTGTCATTGTCGAAGGCAGTATTTTTATTTTCGTCGTTGTGGAATGCGGAAGTATAAATTCTTCTAATTCTCTCACCCTGTGAGCGGTTCATTTTTACTACGAAATTTTGGCTTGTTGTTGAGAGGTTCTGTTTCCAAGAGATAGGGTATTCAATCTTAAACGGGAAACCTTCTCCCGCAATCTTCTGCTGTACACCAAGGACAACGTTTGGGTCAGTTTCTACGGCAAGAAACAGATTCAAGTTTGAAATAGTAGCACCAACAGCCACCTGTGCGGCACCAGTAGAAATACTGCTCACATCAGTTCCATAGAATGTAGAGCGGTTAGTTCCCTCCCACACAATTCGCAAATCCAAAATTTCATTAAAACCCATAGTCTTATCTAATTCAAAAATAGTTCCAAAAATCATACCCAACGGAAGTTTAACTTTAATGACAGGGGTAGCCGATGCATTACCACCTCCTTCAAAATACTTAGCCTCCTCAAGAGGAACATTAACAAGACTATAATTTCCAGCAGTGCTATCGGCGAGAGCAGTATCATTATGACGGCGGGCATTAACAAGTGGCACTTTGTAATAACCTTGAACTGCAGCAACCATTCCAGCAGTATTGACCGCATCAGTAATTGCCTTTCTTTCCGCTACACTTCCTATCTCAACTTTTCCAGCATTACACTTTTGAAGCATAGCCCCGCTAGATACACCCGCCCCGTGGTTTTCAAGTGCCATAAATTTTTCATATTTAATTTCAGGCTTCCAAATCATCTTAGTGTAATTGCCCACGTGTTGAAGATTGCACAAATATTGACCGCTTCGGCTTCGCAGTTCAATTCTTTGTATCATAGGCAAGCAATCCATAAACATACGATTATAACCAGCAGATGCGGCAGGGGTGTAAGTAAATCGCAACACCGACCTCGCAAGGTTCAAAGGACGAGTAGGGATTTCAAAGGTGCTTTCAAGTCCACCCGCAGTTGTGAGAACAACATCAGCCGACCCTTCACGGGCAGTAAGTTTGTTCAATTCATACTTACCAGTGAGTAATTCCTTGGTCTGATGGACTAGTTCTCCTCCGTATTGGACAGGCATTTTTTCTTTTTTGGATGGTCGTGTAAATTTAACTAATTCACGAGAATATATTATAGAAAAAATAAATAATTCTAAAATTAAAAATAATTACCGCGATTTCAAAAAATTGAAGAATGAATTAAATAAACTAAAATAATTCGTTTCACGATAAACCAATAAAGTCATAACGATACCCAAACCATTAAGATTAATTGCTTGGTCGTTTTCGTCTGTCAAGTAAAACCTAAATACATTGTTTGAACTTGCATATAATGTTTTCCCGTATTCACTACCAGAGCCGTCATAAATGACAGAACCAAATGGAATTTCGTTGGCAGTGTATATTTCTTGTAGCACATGATTATCTCCTTCATTCACTAAGTCTGATTGAAGATACAAAGTTTTTTCACCAGTTAGAATAATTACATTTGGCGATTTAATTGAATCATTAGCAAAGAAATATGTTGAATTTCTATCAAAACCCATAACCTCGTGAATGCGGGTATCGGCATCAAATATAAACCGCGGTTGAATACCTTTATTCTCTGACACACTGAATGCTAATTTGCCGTCCTCTGGTTCTATGTTGGTATTATTACTGGATGGAACATAAGTATAATTATTTGGGCTGTCTGCCGTCAGTATCTCAGTCAGTTTATTTTTTAAGTTGTTCATTGTGTAGTTGCCCTCTGGTATTGTAATTAAGGCCTCATACCCGTCTTCGCTAAGCGTAAAAGTATTATATGGTGAAGCCACAGAGTAATACGACTTCGGAACATAGATATGAAGAATTTTACAATGTGTTGGATTGTCTAGTGATTTTAAGTTTATCTCGTGTGTAAAGTCGCTATCCGTACCAGTTATTCGGTTTTTGCTGTTGATATAGTAAATACCACTACTTCGCCCTCCTTTGTAATCCATTTGATATTTTAGAATTGCGCTTTCGTTATCACTCTCGCTTATTCTAAAACATCGTTTTTTCTTTATTGAAAAAAATAAACGGTTTTTGATAGTTGTCAACAAACGAGAATGGGCGAAGCGAATGAAAGTGTAGTTGATAACTATATTTTAGATAAATGTATTAAATCCATCTCCATACCCATTCTGTGCTTTTAATTTTTCCGCTTCTTCTTCTTTTAAGTCTGTATATCCACTAGCAAATTTAAATCTCAATCCTTTCGCCCGCTCCATTAAAAATCTCATACTATGCCATCCGCATGTGTCTGAGGTGTTTGATTGTTGTTTAACTTGATTAACCTTCATTAATAAATAACTATCTGGATTACTTCGGTCAATTAGTCGTTTCATTTGTTGTTGAAAGTCTTCCATCGGTTGATATTCTGCTAGCGGGTCATATACTTCAACACTCCTATCTTTATTTAGACTTACCCATATAGCCATCCAGTGCTGTCCTTTTTTGTTGCTCGGGTCAGTATTCATAATAAATCCGTATTGCTTTCTTTTTTCTGGATTTAGCCTATGAATTTCATCGCTTGCGATTGTTCCTAAATACCAGTTGTGTTTTTTCATTATGTAATCTATTTCACTAGTCATTAGCCCCTTACCGACATATCTCCAACTAGTTGGAGATAATCCAATTCCTACCGCATCTGATTCTGGTTCGGTTTCTGCTTCAGTCATATTTGCTTGCGCTTCTTCAGGCTCTTGTATAACAGGTTGTTCTTCTTTATTGTCTTGTTCTTCTTTATTTTCTATGTCTTTTTCTTCTTTGTTCTCATTGCTATCTCCAACACGTTGGAGATTGTCTACTTCTTCTTTCTTTTTTGCTACCGCACCTTCTCTCCATAAATCAAATTCAACCCATGCTTGTTGTGAATTCAACACTTGGTCAGTTATAATAGGACTTTTGTATAGCCATTGTTTCAACATTTCAGAATAGTTTATTTTTCCTCCTCTTGAAGGTTTAACATCAGGGATAACATGTCCAATAAATCTTAGTTTTTGGATAATTTTTTCATTAGAAGGATACGCATTTCGTCGTTTCTTTCTAATAGTCTCAGCAAACATACCATCAATTATTTTTTCCCGTTTTGTTTGTTTATGTTTCTCCTCTTCTTCCCCATCCTTTACAATAACTCCCTTTGTTCTCCTTGGCGGTCGTCCTTGTGGCGGTGGTGGTGGCGGTTTTATCATAGGCGGGGCTAGTGGAGCCATCAATAAACCCTGTCTATGTCGTCGTTCAGCATTTAGTTCTTGGATAAGTCGCTGTTCCTTTTTCATTTCCCTATCTATTTCTTCCTGTCTTTCCTTAGCATCTGCTATGTCTTTTCTTTCTTGCCTCTTCTTTTCTTCTTCAGCATCATCTCGTGCTTTTTTCTCTTTTTGGTCAATCTCATCAATACCCTCATACTTTTCCTTTCTGAGTTTGTCTAAGTGATCATTAATGGCGGTTCTCGTATTTTGTTCAATCTCAGACAGGCTCTGGACTTTTCGCTTATCTCCGACATGTCGGAGATTATCTTCCTTCTTTGTTCTTGCTCACTTAGTCTTCGGTCTGCTTAAGTATTTCATAAAAAGTTTAACAATTTGAAGTGTGCTCATATCATTTGTTTTCTTACCAAAATTAAGATAATATCTTTTACCCTTCTGGATAATATACGGCTTACCGCTCTTATTCCTATAAATCCGCGGTGGTCTTACCTTCGGCTTCCTTGCTTTTTTTGTTTTAGCAACCATTTTGATATTATATTAACAAAAAAATATTTATACATATTTCAAACAAATATCATTTAGAACTTCAAGGCGCCACGTCCGCTCTGCTTACCATATCCCAGTCTTGATGCTACAGCACCAACACTTCCGGCGTAAGGTACCCCGACGCTACTTAATGCTCCCGCAGTCCTTGATATTAACTTATTACCGCGAAGAAATTTATCAACGGCCATTACGGTTTTGCCAACTTTTTGCCAGTTAATTTTACTGCCAGCCTGCCCCTTACCCTTCTTCCGCCCTGTTTTCTTCTTACCTCCAGCCATATTGGTGCTTGAGTTAATAGTTCGTTTGCCGATTGTTGGAATGACTTCAACACGAGTTGTTTTTACTACCATTATAATGAGTAAAAAAATAATTATTTACGAAATTAAAATTTTTTATTTCAAACGAAAGTTAAAATTCTTCCGCAATTCATCATCAACACTCGAAACATAAAGAAAATTAAATATCTCCTTTGTTGCTTCGTGATACTTTTTAAGAAAGTAATCAAAGTCAAAAGATAGATCTAAGTGTTTATACACGAGTTCCATTTGTCGTGAGACTGGGCTGGAAAGATTAATAGATAATCTAACTGCTTAATGGCTTCTGGTCTAAGGTCGTTCAAATACTGGCTTGACATAATCACCTTTGATTTATAGTGTCTGTTCTTTTTTAACAAATCACTTACGGACTTGTCTTTTAAACCGCTCCCTAAATCATTCAAAACAAAAACAACCTCTGGCGAAATATACTTGCTTGGTCTCTCTTTCTTCTCACCTTCTTTCTTTTTTTCTTCTTTACCGAAATAAAGAAATTTTGGTTTTTCTATTTCCTCTTCATCCTGTTTAATTTCTCCTTCGTGTATATCTCCATCTTGATGGAGATTTTTATCTAATTCGTAATCAATTACATTCACCCCGTCTGATTTAAGAAAGGTATAAATTGCCATCGGGTTTCCCCTGTTCTTAAAGTGCTTAACCATTGCTTTATAAATGTAGTCCTTGTGTATTGTTGAAGCAATAATGACAATACGGGTCTTTCTGTCTGTTGTCCGTTTCAGTATTTCAAAAAGTGCTGTCGTTTTCCCGCTCTTCTTACGGGCTAGAAGAAATATATTTGCGTAAGGTTCGTTAAATAGTTTATAACCCTTGGCTTTTTTGTTTCCATCACCCTCTTGTTTTACTGGCTTCACCTTGACATTGTTTATTTTCTCCATCCTATATTCTACCCGACGAATTCCAAACACACAACAATTCTTCCCGCTAAATTTCCTGTATCAATATTTCCGCTGTCAGTTTCAAGGACTTTAAATGTATATTGTCCGTCAGTCCATCCGACAACACCCAAATTATAACCGAGATTTGAAATGTTTGCTGTGGTGCTGTCCGCAAATATTCCAATAATTCCAATTCTGTCCATATAAAGAATTCTGGTTTTGGTTTCGGTCTGGTCGTTCATATAGTGGATAAACTTAACATTCGTTTTGGTGGGTGTGAATGACATTTGAATATTTTTATTAAATGTTTTGCTTCCTCCAGCAAAATCATTACTCAGAAAAATAATCTTTTGGTATTTATAGTCAGCCATGTTTTTTGTTTTTGGACTTGTCAAAAACAAATGCTTTATATTACTACTCATAAACTTTTTAATAATCAAAATATTTTCGCGGACGGCATGCGACTTTTACTCACGTGTAAGCGAAAAAAAGAATATGAGTTGTGTTTATTGTATTCAAAAAGGTATAGATACTAAATTTAAATGTGTGTATAAGCCTATGAGTGATTGGTGTGTTAGTTTTGATGAAGCCATTCCTTTAATGTGCTCACATGATGATATGTGGTATAAAATACATATATACGAGTGCGTTGATATTTGAAAATCCACACTCCCTCTAACGCTCCCGTGTGTTTTTCAAACATCGTTTTTACTTTTCAAGATATTTATAAACAAACGAAAATGAGCGAAGCGAATGAGAGTGAAGTTGATAAATATCACTTCTTTGAAGAAGGTGATGGAAGGCAAATACCGATAAGCAATGTCAAAATTCCGACATAAGTATTAGCAACCTCGCACGGCAAGTTCTTTTCAGATAGCCTTACGATACAAAGGGTTTAATGGAGATAATGATACCCATTTGAAATAAGTATTTAATAAGTCGGCTGTCGGTTGGTCTATTTTTCATACAACAGCACGACCAGTTATCTTCCAATTCGTGCTCTACTTTTTTTTCCTCAGTCTTTAGTTCTACTTCAAGAACGCGAGACTTTAATTCTGGAGTTAGTTCGCCGTCTATTTCAATGAGTGGCGGTGGCCTATGAAGTCTAGTTGTATTATTTGACATTATCAATAACGGACACTCTGATTTCTGCTAGTTGGTTTGCTTGGTCTTGTAGTATATTCATAAGATTTTTATTTTCTTTCTCTAAATTAACTACCCTTTCTGATAATTGTTGAACAGCCTTAATCAGTGGTGCTTAAACTCAGAATAACCTATACCATATCCGACATCACCACTATCAACGCATTTTACATCTTCTGGATTAATGCTCACACCTTTTAATTCATATTCTTCTCTTTGCTTTGGACATGGCACCATAATTTTTTCTTTTATAAATCCACCAAAATCTAACATATCCATATCTGTTAGTATGTCTTCTAATTCCTGTGCTATTAAGCCAGTCCTACATTTCTTTTTGTCATCAATCATACGATAGCAAACTGGATTTAACTTATTAATAAAATCTAAGCCTAAACATTCCTTTATATCTTCTTTTTTTCTCCTGTCTGAATATTGAATTGGATTAGACGATACCCATAATTGTCCATCGCTTGCTTTCAAAGACATTAAAGCAGTATTTGAACTATTCTCCCATATGAACCCACTCGTTGAAGAATTATTCACTCTAAATCTAATAGCATAAGAAGTTAATCCTCCGCCTACTCCTCCTGCTGGTGCTGTTCCTCCACTTAATGATTTATTTGCTCCAGACTGGCTCATATAAATCCCCCAGTTTGAATCTCCAATGTCCCATACAAATATTCCTCTCGCATTCGTCCCGTCTGTTTGTCCTTGAATTGCTATTTTCGCCCCATTAGTTGATGCTGATGCCGTTGTTAGCACCCCAGAATATGTAATTCCCGCATTCGCTGTCAATAGTCCAGCATTGCTTATGTTCATTGCCTCACCCCATGATGATATAGTAGTTCCAGCCGATACTCCTGATTTGTAATAGAAAGTAAGATTAGTGCCTTTTTGTATTATAAAGTTAGATGTCGCAGAAGATGATTTCCATACCCCTCCCGACACATAAGCATCAAACCCTAAATTAATATCATTATGAGCATAATTCCACATTTAAAAAAGTGGATGAGTGTCTGCTGTTTTTATTGCCTGTATATGTGGTCCCGCGGGGTCGCTCGCAGTTCCATATAACTCTAAGCCACCAGTTGCTCCTACTCCTTTCGTTGTTTTGCCAATGATTATTGGTGTACCTGATGCTGTTGTTATTTTATCGCTCGCTGTTAATGTTGTTGTAGTCATACCAGCAGTTGCCGTTAATGTAGTTCCTGTTATTGTTCCACCACTCGTTATGTTGTTGCTGTTCATAATATTATCCAAAGCACCATAAAACCGCATACCGCCAGCATTGTTAAAACGGACAATGTCAGACGAAGCACTTTTATTATCCAAAAGTTTTGAAATATAAAGTCCCGCCCCTTTTGCATCAAATGCTACATTCGTAAATACATAACCTCGTTGGTTCGCGGTTCCACTTGTAGCAGTATTTAGAGTAAATAAGAAATACTGATAATCTCCTGATGTCTGTGAAAAGAATATATCTCCTCCATTTTGGTTTAATATTAGTGCCCCATTGTATGTAATATTTCCACCATTAATGATATCCACATTATTAAAATCGGCTTGGCTTAACAAATTTAGTGCTCTAATATCATTTCTACTTCCATTAAATATTTTAATTCCTGTTATAGTTTGGTCGCCTGTTAATTTTACATTTTGCCCGTCCAATGTGTCCGCATACCCTTTTGTCGCTCCGTCTGTTGATAATGTCGGAGTTCCAAGGTTTGCTATTTTGCTACTATTACAATCTAACCCCGAAGCATTTACCCAGCCGACAATCGCCCATCAATAACGAAACTTACTTTTTTGGCATTTATTTCAAAGTTATAATTTACGCCCGTGCCCATATCAAGGCATCCGATAGTTCCTATATTGGCTGTGGAGTTAAAAACCACGAATGTTCCTTTTGTTGTTGCATTCGTTGAATTTCCAGTTATTTCAAGGGCACTGCTAAATGTCTTGATTCCTGCTATGGTTTGGTTTCCTGAGGTTTTAACAGCCGAAGTATCAAGAGTAGAAACATCAACACCATCAACGAGATTTACATTTGTTATACTCTGGCTCCCCATATTTAATCCACCATTTGCTGTTATCGCCCCACTCGCCGTTAATGTGGTTGTTGATATTCCCGCATTTGCCGTTATTGCCTTTGAAGCAGTAATTCCAGCATTAGCAATTCTAAATAGTTCATTTATCCCAGAGTAATAAAACACGTGGCTATCACCAAAAGCATTAACATTATAAATCAATGTATTACTAGCAATACCAAATCCATAAAATCCAGTTGTTGATGGTGTTCCACTATCATACAAAACTAGTTTATCGTTAGCGAGAGCACTTCTATTTATGAAAACACTTTTGCCTGCTCCTACTACCACATTGTCGGTTGTTGTTAATGTTGTTGTTGTTATCCCCGCATTTGCTTTGATTTCATTACTAAATGACTTAGTCCCAGCTATAGTTTGGTCTCCTGTTAGTTTAACGACTGCGGTATCAAGAGCAGAAACATCCACACCATCAACATTACCAACATTTGTAATCGCAAACCCGCCCATATTTAAACTGCCTGTCATAGCCGTTGTGCCGTCCTTTGCTAGTTTCGTATCGGTGTATGCTTTTGTTGAAGCATCGCCGTCATAGAATGGTGCTGGAAGCCCGCTGATTGCTGTTGTGCTATTAAAATTTAAAACATTGCTCGCTAATGTTATTCCACCCCCTGTTGTTGGAGCAAGAAGTATGGAAGAACCAACAATAGTTAATGGATAGCCCGTTGCTCCACCTGCCTCCGACGAATAAATAGAACCCATATTATTGTTGTAATTGAAGAATAACTTACCCGTGTTTAATGGATTTGTATCTTTTACACCCAAATAAGTAGTAAATATTTTATTCCCTGTTATGGTTTGGTCGCCTGTTAGTTTTACCACAGAACTATCAAGAGCCGAAACATCAATACCATCAACATTACCGACATTTGTTATGTTAAATCCGCCCATATTTAAATCCGCTATCATCATTGCGAGACCATCTAATCTTACAAAAGGAGAGTTTGTGTTTCTCCATTGCCCTGTGCTATAAATGAGTAGTTGGTTATCGGCGGGTGTGCCTGTAATCAAAACATCGCTATGTGTATTAATTGAACCATCCGCGGACACTTTATCATTATTGTCTTCGTGCTCAGATATCCAAGCATCAGGCTCGTATTTAGTAAATTAACTCCCGTTATATTCAAATTACCACCCATACTAATGTTGCCGAATTCATCAACATTTATCGGAAATGTTTTATTTACCCAATTTATTGAATTATATGTTAGATAATTATTCATTGCGATTGGTGCGGTTATGACTACATCCGTGAGTGTATCAATTGAGCCGATGGTTGTATTTCTCCATTTACCATCTACATCATTATATGTTAAGTATTGTCCAACCACTGGTGCGGATATGTTTGTATCTATGAGATTGTATAGACTGGTTTGGTGCGGATTACTTGTAGTAGAGCGGTGTTGAGTTGAGGCTTTGACTTCGTCGTTGTCCCTTACTCGTTGCTCTGTGTAGTATAAATTTTTTCCTTCTTTAATGTCAGTTGTTGATTTGGTAGATAATCTTGTATCAAATCGGTTATCAGTGAAATAAAGATTTATCGGGTCGGCATCTTCTGGCACTATGTCTGTATTCAGACCAATAATATTAGTGTTGGTAAGGTCTAAGTTTTTTATGTCTAGACTATCAACAGCCAACTCATTAAGGCCAAGTAAGGATTTATATTGCGACATTGATTTTCTAAATTCACACTTTCGCTTCGCTTTCGTGTGTTTTAGAAAATCGTTTCCTATATTATTAGAATAAAATTTTATTTTAAAACGATGTTTGACAATAAACGAAAAATCTTGCGCTTAGCAAGATAGAAGTGAAATTGTCAAATATCAATTAATTATTAAAAAATACTAAAATATATTAATCTTAGTATAGAATGCCGTCCGCAGAAGCAAGTCGTAAGAATTGGGGTAGTGCTGTGGAAGGAATAAAAGCAAAAGCGAAACAACGAAAGATGGAGCATGCTAAAAATGTTTTGGCACAATACCGAAATGCTGTAAAGAAAGAAGATGAGGATATGGAGGAAAGAATAAAGCAAATTGAAGAAAAGAACTTGGCTAAGGATATTATTACTGAACATGATAATGATAGCCCAGAGGAGAAGAGTGAGAGTGAGGATGAGGTTGATTTCACTGATATCATTCCGGAAAAGATGGCAAAGATGAAAATCAAAAGAGCGAAGGCGGAAACTAAGAGAGCGAAGGAAAAGAAGCCCGATCTATTTCGACGCGTCGAAATAGATCAGCCTGAGAGCGAAGAAAGCGAAAGCGAGAGTAGTGAAGAAGAAGAGCCAAAACCGAAGAAAGGCAAAGGAAAAAAGTCTAGCAGTGTAAGGGTAAAGGTATAATCAGTCTTCAGGTGGTGCTAAGAAAGAAAAAAGTGATGTTGAAAAATGTTTCTTGAAGTTTTAAATGATATTTATGAGCATCGCTTTCATTTGCTACGCTCATTTTCGCTTGCTCATAAACATCGTCTGCTGTTAAAGTATAAACGATGTTTAAAAAACACACGTGAGCGTTAGCGGGAGTGTGGATTTTCAAATATCATTACCAAAGGAAATGATATGAGTAAAAATTACTATACTCTGGATTATTATAAGTCAATTCTCCTTTTGAATTTCGTATTGCTTTTGCTCTTGCTCTATAATTTTTTCTTCTCTCCTTGTCTAAGTGGTCTAAGTGTGAATATAACCCTATGCGGTCTTTATAATGTTCATATCTAGTATCACCAAAATTGATAACCTTACCTTTTGGACTAATGACTTTATATTTTTTATTCTTAACGTTGGACTTTAAAAATCTCATTGTATATAATATGCCTGATTTAGACCATAAACATACAATTATTAATAATCAAAATCGTAATAGCCAACTTGAGGACACACCAACTGGAGAAGTAGTTAAAACAGAAGAAGAAGAAGAAGCCCTTGAAATTCACCACCAGAAAAAGAATCCAAAAATATGGAACACGATATGGGTTGATAAACCATTAGACCAAGTCTTTCTTGACTTAGCGGATATGAGTAAGATAAAAGATAAGAAAGGCAATAAGGGCTATGCTTGGATGCTCGTTTGGATTGATTGTCATTCCCGATTTTTAATAATCATTCCACTAAAAAATAAAACAGCGAAAGAAGCATATTATGCTTTGAAATCTATACCTTATAAACCAAAGTCAATTACAACTGACAGCGGAGGAGAATATAAAGGTGCTACTCGTGAGTATTTTATTGAAAATGGAATTAGACATGATGTCGTTGAAGTCGGCGACCATAGAGCGCTTGCGGTTGTTGATAGAGTGATAAGAAGTATTAGGAGATGGCTTGACCTTTTATTTGAAACTAATAGAAATTTTGACTGGGTAAGTTATATTCAAGACTTAGTAAATGCGTATAATCATAAAGTTCATAGAGGAATTCAAGCCAAACCTGTGGATGTCTTTGCTAGAAGAGATAAAAATAAACAGACTATCACTCGGGATAACCTTATTAATGAATTCAATGTTGGCGATAATGTAAGAAAAGAAAATAAAAGGAATGTTTTTTCAAAAGGCGGTAAGACTTTCAGCAAAATTATTTATAAAGTCAAAGGACGAAAAGGATTTAAAATTATATTAAATAACGATGAGTTGGTAAGCCCCCGTGATTTATTGAAAACTGATCTTACTAAACCTGTTGACGAAGAAAAAGATATGAAAGAGCAAACTAAAGAAGTTATTAAAGAAAAAAAGACAAAAGAATTACTTAAGAGGGAAGACATTCAACCAGAGAATATTAGGACTTCAAAGAGAGAAAAAAAGGCGAAGGTAATATTGGATTTGTAAGTCTTAAGGCAAAAAAAATAAAAGGCATATATCTAGCAGATGAACATTATTCGGAATTGAACCCGCAACCTAAAATCTCAATGACTACGCCGAACCCATTAGTGTCGTCTGCTAAATAAGCCTACCAATGATACAGGAAAAATGGTATTTGAAGTATTACCACCATACTATTTTTTTTAGAAAATTCTAGAAAATTCTATTTCCGGAATATCACCATGCGACACCAAAACACGGCGGTGTCGCAGTGTCGCAGAGGTTGCGACAGAATTTCGCTTTTTTGTCGCAGTGTCGCAAAAAAAAATGGACTTAATTCCGAGCAGAACCAAAACTAAATCAGATTGGTTTGAGGAATATGAAATTCGTAGAACTAGTAAGGATAGACTAAATAAGGATAAAATAATATGCGAAGAAAGAATTTCTAAAATAGACAAAGAAATCGCTCGTCTCGTTGAAAAGAAACAACCAGACATAATAAAACTAGAGGCGGTTAATGAGATGCTGCAACGATTAAGTATTGAAAGTAATGAAGTAGATGAAGATAAAATCGCTCGCTTGAGAAAGAAAAGATTGGAACAGAAAAAAAGCAAAGAATTAGATAATTTCTATAGATGGAAAAAAGATAATCGCGGACAACTTTCCGCAATTGTCATGAATAATATCATTGCTGGTATTGAGAACGAGCATTTAACGTTTAATGCTTCGTTTAACAAATATTCAAGCGATGGTATTAACGAGCACGTAAATGATAGTATTAACATTAAACTAGAACACAATAGGAATATGCACAGAGTCTTCAGAACCGAGAGTGCGGATAGCAACTCGGATTAAAAAGACTTTGTAATAAATGGTTTTTTTTTAAACCAAGGGGTTTAACACCCCACCCTAATTCGAAGGAATTTCTATTACACATGCTTTTTTGTGTGTGTAATAGAATATGGGAGAGCCGAATGAAGTAGCCGACCAACTCGGCGAAATGAACATCGCTCCTGCTCCTGCCCCTGCGGGTAAGTCCTCAATCTTAAACATGTTTAAGATATTGATGAATGTGGTGTGTAGGTTTTTGGAAGCCATGGGGCGAAGTTGAAGAGAAAGCCCCTGCGGAGATGAAAAACCCAAAACTAGTAAGGGTTCCGCTGGATTTCGCTCGGCTTGGAATAGCAAACATAAATTCTTTTCAAGCTGACCGAAAATTTTTCGCCCGCAACCCCTTGGAGAGAACTGAGAATTATTCGTTCGCTTGGGTAGAACGCGACGAAACCATGAAAAATCCTAGGAAGAAAACTTTCTTTCTGGCTTCTGTTGGGAGAGATGATAATGAAATTCTCGTGTTTCCATCGCTTTCAGCCTTGACGAAGAAGGTTGGCGGTGATGAAGGTTCAATCAATTGGGTTGTACCCCTTGACAGCTTTTAAAGGTTTATTAAAATGGTGGTTTTTGGATGACTTTTATTTTTTCTCTCAGTGCTAGATTGGGGGCTCTTTGGGTGTTTTTTTAACCTTAAAATTTTTTTAACTTTTTTTGCTTTTATTTAAAAGTAAAAGTAAAGCGGAAAAAAATTTTGCTTGATTTTTATTTTTATTTAAAAGCGAGATTAAGAGCAAAAGAGATTTCTTTATTTTTCTTCTTCGTATTCATCAAAATTTTCGTTTTTTTATTTTGCTGTTTTGACGCTTCGTATTGATTGTGTGGGAGATTAGGAAAGAAGGGAGTATCGTTTTTAAAAGCGTCGTTTTAAGGCACGAAAAAACGACCTTAAAAAAACGATATTATACTACTGATATTTAATAACAGATAACTGTACTAACGATATGAAGTTGAAGACTGTGGAATACCTAAAGTAGGGACTCAGGGCCGTAGACTTCAGACCAAGGATAACCGACAGACCGGAACGGTAAGTATTGCCATTATATACCGGGTGGGCCGGCATAATATGCACTGCCCCCCCCCCCCCGGCCTCCGAGGCTAACGGTAAGACTTGCCTAAGGTCAATAGTTTTTTATTTATTTATTTATTTATTTAATTTATTTTATTTTATTTTATTATTATTTTTTAACGCAAACACTGTTTTAATAAAATGCTTGCCACTAGAAGAACTTGAATAAGCTGAGTGGGAAGTCGAAGAGATAAATGGAAGTGGTATCAAAGAGATACAATAGCGGTAAACAAAATGAAGCGTTTAAAAAATAAATAAATGAATAATAAAATAGAAGAAAGAAAAATAGAGGAAAATCCAAAGATGGAGAAAGAAAAAGGAAAATTGAGGGACGAGAAAGGAAAAGAATAACTAGTAAGGGTATAAAGAAAGTGGCAAACAAAGAGAAACACTTGCCACTTGCAGAACTTGAATAAGCTGAGTGGGAAGTCGAAGAGATAATGGAAGTGGTATCAAAGAGATACAATAGCGGTAAACAAAATGACGC
>WBZZ01000874.1:65000-67500 GCA_019918135.1 Paulinella micropora | reverse complement strand
AGAAAGAAAGAAAGAAAGAAAGAAAGAAAGAAAGAAAGAAAGAAAGAAAGAAAGAAAAAAGAAAGAAGAAAGAAGAAGGAAGAAGAAGGAGAAGGAGAAGAAGAAGAAGAAGAAGAAGGAGAAGAAGAAGAAGGAGAAGAAGAAGAAGGAGAAGAAGAAGAAGAAGGAGAAGAAGAAGAAGGAGAAGAAGAAGAAGGAGAAGAAGAAGAAGGAGAAGAAGAAGAAGGAGAAGAAGAAGAAGGAAGAAGAAGAAGAAGGAGAAGAAGAAGAAGAAGAAGAAGAAGAAGAAGAAGAAGGAGAAGAAGAAGAAGGAGAAGAAGAAGAAGGAGAAGAAGAAGAAGAAGAGAGAAGAAGAAGAAGAGAGAAGAAGAAGAAGAGAGAAGAAGAAGAAGAGAGAAGAAGGAGAAGAAGGAAGATGGAGAAGAAGGAAGAAGAAGGAAGAAGGAGAAGAAGGAAGAAGGAGAAGAAGGATGAAGGAGAAGAAGGAAGAAGGAGAAGAAGGAAGAAGGAGAAGAAGGAAGAAGGAGAAGAAGGAAGAAGGAGAAGAAGGAAGAAGGAGAAGAAGGAAGGAGAAGAAGGAAGAAGGAGAAGAAGGAAGAAGGAGAAGAAGGAAGAAGGAGAAGAAGGAAGAAGGAAGGAAGAAGGAGAAGAAGGAAGAAGGAAGAAGGAAGAAGGAAGAAAGAAGAAAGACGAAAGACGAAAGACGAAAGACGAAAGAAGAAAGACGAAAGAAGAAAGACGAAAGAAGAAAGACGAAAGAAGAAAGAAGAAAGAAGAAAGAAGAAAGAAAGAAGAAAGAAGAAAGAAGAAAGAAGAAAGAAGAAAGAAGAAAGAAGAAAGAAGGACAATCTAAAACAAATCCAAGCCAAGCCAAGCCAAGCCAAGCCAAGAAGAAGAAGAAAGCCAAGCCAAGAAGAAGAAGAAGAAGAAGAAAGAAGAAGAAAGAAGAAGAAAGAAGAAGAAAGAAGAAGAAGGAAGAAGAAGGAAGAAGAAGGAAGAAGAAGGAAGAAGGAAGAAGAAGGAAGAAGGAAGAAGAAGGAAGAAGAAGGAAGAAGAAGGAAGAAGGAAGAAGAAGAAGAAGGAAGAAGAAGAAGAAGGAAGAAGAAGGAAGAAGAAGGAAGAAGAAGGAAGAAGAAGGAAGAAGAAGGAAGAAGAAGGAAGAAGAAGGAAGAAGAAGGAAGAAGAAGGAAGAAGAAGGAGGAAGAAGGAGGAAGAAGGAGGAAGAAGGAGGAAGAAGGAGGAAGAAGGAAGAAGAAGGAAGAAGAAGGAAGAAGGAGGAAGAAGGAGGAAGAAGAAGGAAGAAGAAGGAAGAAGAAGGAAGAAGAAGGAAGAAGAAGGAAGAAGAAGGAAGAAGAAGGAAGAAGAAGGAAGAAGAAGAAGGAAGAAGAAGGAAGAAGAAGGAAGAAGAAGAAGGAAGAAGAAGGAAGAAGAAGGAAGAAGGAAGAAGAAGGAAGAAGAAGGAAGAAGGAAGAAGAAGGAAGAAGAAGGAAGAAGAAGGAAGAAGAAGGAAGAAGGAAGAAGAAGGAAGAAGGAGAAGAAGGAAGAAGAAGAAGAAAGAAGAAAGAAGAAAGAAGAAGAAAGAAGAAAGAAGAAGAAGAAGAAGAAGAGAAGAAGAAGAAGAAGAAGGAGAAGAAGAAGAAGAAGAAGAAGAAGAAGAAGAAGAAGAAGAAGAAGAAGAAGAAGAAGAAGAAGAAGAAGAAGAAGAAGAAGAAGAAGAAGAAGAAGAAGAAGAAGAAGAAGAAGAAGAAGAAGAAGAAGAAGAAGAAGAAGAAGAAGAAGAAGAAGAAGAAGAAGAAGAAGAAGAAGAAGGGAAGAAGAGTGGGAGATCTGACCACTGGAAGCCTGCGAACGATGGTCGTAGTAGGTTTCAGCTGTCTCCTGTTGAAGCTCTCGAGCTCGGAAAAATTGAGTTTGTCTTGGACTTGTTTCTGCATTGGTGTTTGGATTGTGTGTCTGCGTTGTCAACAAATAGACCATATAAATAGACCAGTCAAAATCTGGCTCACCTCAGGCCTGATCATCCCTTTTCCGCATCATTCACTTCCGGCCCGGTGTGTACTGTCGCAAACGCCCTTTCTCCTTCCTTCCGAACTAACCTCAGGGAGTTGGTGGGAGGGGCTGGACAGTAAGGCTGAACTCGCAATATGGTATATTTCTGTTTCTTGCAAACTTTGCAAACTAGTTTCGTTTCGATTTTGCAAAATTGTCTTGTTTTTTGTTGTTTGTAGTCTGAAGTAAAGACCAGGACAGAGGTGAAGGATGTGGAGCGTGTGGAAAGGATAGGTGTACATTCGCACATCAGGGGGCTGGGGCTCGATCAAGGTGGAGAGGTTGTTCAACTCACAATTTACTTCGTGACTTTAGTTTTCTGATCTTTCTTCCTTGTTTGCAGTCTATCTTAAGCAGCAAGTAATCTTGGTCCTTTGTATGCATGCAAGTACTCATGCATGCATGCCTGTCTGTCTGTCTGTCTCTCTATCTGTCTCTTTGTCTGTCTAAG
>WBZZ01000874.1:60000-62500 GCA_019918135.1 Paulinella micropora | reverse complement strand
CCATCTTTGTTTCCATCTGTCTATGTATCTACCTATCTATCTCTCTGTCCGTCTCTCGATCGCTCTTTTTATCGTTCCCGCTATCTGGATGGTGATGGGAGTGATGACTCTTCATTGGAAATTCCTCGTTCCGTAGTGGCGGCTAGCGATAGCCTGCTGCGCTGCCGATACTTCCAATCTGACCCACACATCCTATCCTGTCCTATCTATCTATCTATCTATCTATCTATCTATCTATCTATCTATCTATCTATCCATCGATCGATCGATCTATCTATCTATCTATCTATCTATCTATCTATCTATCTATCTATCTATCTATCTATCTATCTATCTATCTATCTGTCTGTCTGTCTGTCTCTCTGTCTTGTATGTCTGCTCTGGTTGGCTATCTGGCTGGTTGGCTGCCTGCCTGCCTGGCTATACATGCCCTACTTACTTACCTACCTACCTGCCAACCTACCTACCTACCTACCTACCTACCTACCTACCTACCAACCTACCTACCTACCTACCTACCTACCAACCTACCTACCTACCTACCTACCTATCTACCTGCCTACCACCTATCTCCCTACCTACCTGTCAATTCCTACCTACCTACCTGCCTATTTATCCATTTATCTATCTGACTGTTATCTAGGGACAGATTGCCGGGCGTGCCATCATGCTCGCTGGACCTCCCGGTATGTATGCATGCATGTATGTATCTATGTATGTATGTATGTATGTATGTATGTATGTATGTACATATGTATGTATGTATGTATGTATGTATGTATGTATGTATGTATGTATGCATGCATGCATGCATGCATGCATGTATGTATGTATGTATGTATGTATGTATGTATGCATGCATGCATGCATGCATGCATGTATGTATGTATGTATGTAATGTAATGTAATGTAATGTAATGCAATGTAATGCAATGTAAGTAAGTAAGTAAGTAAGTATGTATGTATGTATGCATGCATGCATGCATGTATGCAATGCAATCCAAGGTAATGTAATGTAATGTAATGTAATGTGTTGTGTTGTGTTGTGTTGTGTTGTGCTGTGCTGTGCTGTGCTGTTTTGTGTTGTGTTGTGTTGTGTTGTATTGTGTTGTATGGTATTGTATGGTATTGTATGGTATTGTATGGTATATTATGGTATATTATGGTATTGTATGGTATTGTATGGTATTGTATGGTATTGTATGGTATTGTATGGTATTGTATGGTATTGTATGGTATTGTATTGTATGGTATTGTATGGTATTGTATGGTATTGCATGGTATTGCATGGTATTGCATGCATGCATGCATGCATGCATGTATGCATGCATGTATGTATGTGTACATACATACATACATACATACATACATACATACACGTGTACGTAAGTATACGTACGTACGTACGTACATACATACATACATACTACGGACGTACGTGTACGTACGTATACGCACGTACGTACGTACATACATACATACATACATACATGCATGCATGCATACATACATACATACATACATACATACATACATACATACATGTATGTATGTATGTATGTATGCATGTATGTATGTACGTACGTACGTACGTACGTATACGTACGTACACGTACGTACGTAGTATGTGTGTATGTACGTACGTACGTACTTACGTAACGTACGTGTACGTACGTACGTATACGTACGTACACGTACGTTACGTACGTACGTACGTACGTACACGTACGTATGTATGTATGTATGTATTTATGTATTTATGTATGCATGTATGCATGCACATGTATGCATGCATGCATGTATGTATGTATGTATGTATGTATGTATGTATGTATGTATGCATACATGTATGCATATATGTACGTATGTATGTATGTATGTATGTGTGTATGTACGTACGTACGTATGTATGTATGTATGTATGTATGTATGTATGTATGTATGTATGTGCATGTATTTATAAGGGATGGTCACAAGTTTTGTTGCATATTTCAACCCTGTCTTTGAATGAGCACGCGCTGCAGCCTGTGGCGCACGTTGTCTGCACAGTACATATAACTACCCAGACCTTACCACACCTTACCACTCGCTCTCCGTAGCGAGATTTTTTTTTGGTAATTCCCTGGCGAGGAGGGAATATTGATGATGATATGCATTGGTATGTGTGGCTATGTTGGGTTGCAGGCACAGGCAAGACGGCGCTGGCGCTGGGCATGTCACAGGTCCAGGCCAGCTCCGCCAGCTAGCTAGCACTCTCTCTCTCTCTCTCTCTCTCTCTCTCTCTCTCTCTCTCTCTCTCTCTCTCTCTCTCTCTCAGCCGACCAGCCTCCCTACCTGCTTATCTGCCTATCTACTTATCTATTTATCCATCTACCTGCCTCCTGTCAGGCGCTGGGTGTGGAGACGCCCTTCACGTCGCTTAGTGCGTCCGAGATCTTTTCCCTGGAGATGAGCAAGACGGAGGCGCTGACACAAGCCTTCAGGCGCTCCATCGGGGTCA
>WBZZ01000874.1:42500-45000 GCA_019918135.1 Paulinella micropora | reverse complement strand
ATAGAAATGAAAAAAGAAAGAAAAAATAACTTCCAAAAATTTGATAAAAATATTAATATATAAAATAAATAAAGTAACTTGAGATGTCACGTAGACTGCACTGAGGTGCTCTCCGCCGGTTTATCAGTCGGGAGTCTCCCAGGCGTCCCCGGTCAACTCACTTACCAGCTCCAAACGTTACGTTCATTTGTACACATTTGAATAAAGAACCCGTAATAACCCACTGGGACCAATGGACAAAAACCTCCGCAATTGCTTCCCGTCTTCAACCTGCACTCGGGGCGTCCCCCTCCTACCGGCTTGCGACTTCCCGGCTGTGAGACCATTCAAGTGACAGAGACTAACTTAATAATCTATAGTATACTAGCTGTGGCCTAGTAGTCAGTAGAAACTTTATTGAGAAAAGGGCGCCAAGGGAACACCCCGATTACATACTAGGCCGGACATAAGTAATGGCTCTAACGATACATTACTCAGCGGGCTAGTACACTGTATGCCGGACCATACCGTGCTGACTATCCGGTTAATTATATTAATAGGTCTAACACTCCCCCTGGATCAAAGTAAATTATTAAATTGACTGTATGTCCTAATACATCTATTCTGTGAAAATTAGAAAAACACATACTCAAAGCATATCAACGTTACTGTGACTCTTACCCTCACTCTCTCCAAGAGATTGTGTCGATGGTGGCTACCCGGCTTGCTGGGGCAAGCATGCATCAGTTAGACTGCATACAGAGCTGTACAAGAGCAGCTCCCCCCAGTCAAGCTAGGCCTAGTCGACGAGAAGAAGATTAGGTCCTACGCAACTCATATCTTATGTTAAGTAACACTGATTAGGTATGTAACACAGGCACAGCGTAACTATAATACACATATTATAATAATAATAATAATATATATATATATATATTTGTATATGGTCACGTAGGTAGTCATAACATATAGAAATAAAATATATGATAGTATATCTATCTGTGCTGATCTATCGTAAAGTATGATCAACTTGGCTTGAACTATTAACTATTTATGTATCAGGTAGTATGAATTTATAAATTTGACAGCGCTTCCCGGCTGGTAGAGGGGTATAAAATGAAGACAAAATAATATAATATATGAGGACAAAGACACTGCATCTGTAATTATTGGCGGGTTTGGTACATCCGTCTGGCTGCCGGATCGTGTTGTTCCAAATTCCCATGTGGCATGTTCACCGACCAGAAGCGGACTCCAGGTTGGCCTCTTATAGGTTTTTATGTATGTAGGTGTATAGAGATAGAAACTAGAACGAAGCGAGGGAGCGGACTGCCCGGCCGCTATTGTCGTCAACGCTGGGCCAACCACTAGCAAGTACTGGCCGTTCCGTCGACATTGCGCCAATCATTCGCACGTCGCGACCGCCACGTCGGCACTGGACTATCTGCTCACCGGTCTATGTACATCTTATATGTAATATGCGAGAAATTATTATATTGCATACTCCGGGATTATAAAAGAAATCCAAGAAGATAATCCTTTCCCCGAAAGATCTAATACGAGAATTGATCGGATTTATCACGAGGTCAGCGCGGTTCTCCCTATCAAGCACAACGGAGATCTTCCCAGCCAGGTAATTGAACCTTTTTACCGTAAAATGTATTTTAGGAAATACATCCGCGATATTATCCTCTCTAGGTACCCGGAATAGTTTGACCTTCCCTTGCCTCACGAGTTGTGCTAGTAGGTGATACCGAACCTCTATGTGCTTGGTCCTAGCTTCCCCTAATCCTCTCTCCGATAATAATACCGTTCCTTCGTTATCCTCGAAGAGAGGGGCAGGGCCTTCAAGGTTTATTCCGATATCCCGTAAAGTTTGTTATACTGCGAGAAGTTCCCTGACTGCCTCGTTAGCTGAAATTGTCTCTGATTCCAACGTAGATTGAGCTATTACTGATTGTAATTTAGAAAACCACGAAATTGGGGTTCTGTTGAATAAGTAAACATATCCGGACCTTGACTTCCGCGAAGTTTTGTCCCCCGCAAAATCCCAGTCTACAAATCCAACAATTGGTTGATCCGCGATAATCCTATCTACATTGGCGAGAACTGGCACACTGAACATGTCCATTCCGGGCATTGTAGGTTTTCCAACGATATCATCGATTGCGTTAGCCGCTGCACAAGATTCCAGGTTGGGTTTCCAAGACTCCGGAGTTTTAGGAACCGAGAAATTGCTTTCCAACATTTCCGTAAATTTCGATCCCCTCTCCTGAAAAATAGTGCTCGCGGGGTCAAAAGCCACAAAAACATCCGGTGTATCATGGCATAAGACATCTCCGGTTTGGGGACCTGGGACTTGGCCGCTATGCTCAAAGGGCATATGAGGAGTGGCCCGGTATGAACAGCTTAAAATATGAGCATCCCTATCAGGCATCTAAGGTCATAGCGTAAGAGGCGATGGTCCTTCTTCAGGGGGGCGGGGTTATATCGGAAGTGAACGGCGTTTTAGCCGGTATCT
>WBZZ01000874.1:25000-30000 GCA_019918135.1 Paulinella micropora | reverse complement strand
TCCCAGGCGTCCCCGGTCAACTCACTTACCAGCTCCAAACGTTACGTTCATTTGTACACATTTGAATAAAGAACCCGTAATAACCCACTGGGACCAATGGACAAAAACCTCCGCAATTGCTTCCCGTCTTCAACCTGCACTCGGGGCGTCCCCCTCCTACCGGCTTGCGACTTCCCGGCTGTGAGACCATTCAAGTGACAGAGACTAACTTAATAATCTATAGTATACTAGCTGTGGCCTAGTAGTCAGTAGAAACTTTATTGAGAAAAGGGCGCCAAGGGAACACCCCGATTACATACTAGGCCGGACATAAGTAATGGCTCTAACGATACATTACTCAGCGGGCTAGTACACTGTATGCCGGACCATACCGTGCTGACTATCCGGTTAATTATATTAATAGGTCTAACACTCCCCCTGGATCAAAGTAAATTATTAAATTGACTGTATGTCCTAATACATCTATTCTGTGAAAATTAGAAAAACACATACTCAAAGCATATCAACGTTACTGTGACTCTTACCCTCACTCTCTCCAAGAGATTGTGTCGATGGTGGCTACCCGGCTTGCTGGGGCAAGCATGCATCAGTTAGACTGCATACAGAGCTGTACAAGAGCAGCTCCCCCCAGTCAAGCTAGGCCTAGTCGACGAGAAGAAGATTAGGTCCTACGCAACTCATATCTTATGTTAAGTAACACTGATTAGGTATGTAACACAGGCACAGCGTAACTATAATACACATATTATAATAATAATAATAATATATATATATATATATATATTTGTATATGGTCACGTAGGTAGTCATAACATATAGAAATAAAATATATGATAGTATATCTATCTGTGCTGATCTATCGTAAAGTATGATCAACTTGGCTTGAACTATTAACTATTTATGTATCAGGTAGTATGAATTTATAAATTTGACAGCGCTTCCCGGCTGGTAGAGGGGTATAAAATGAAGACAAAATAATATAATATATGAGGACAAAGACACTGCATCTGTAATTATTGGCGGGTTTGGTACATCCGTCTGGCTGCCGGATCGTGTTGTTCCAAATTCCCATGTGGCATGTTCACCGACCAGAAGCGGACTCCAGGTTGGCCTCTTATAGGTTTTTATGTATGTAGGTGTATAGAGATAGAAACTAGAACGAAGCGAGGGAGCGGACTGCCCGGCCGCTATTGTCGTCAACGCTGGGCCAACCACTAGCAAGTACTGGCCGTTCCGTCGACATTGCGCCAATCATTCGCACGTCGCGACCGCCACGTCGGCACTGGACTATCTGCTCACCGGTCTATGTACATCTTATATGTAATATGCGAGAAATTATTATATTGCATACTCCGGGATTATAAAAGAAATCCAAGAAGATAATCCTTTCCCCGAAAGATCTAATACGAGAATTGATCGGATTTATCACGAGGTCAGCGCGGTTCTCCCTATCAAGCACAACGGAGATCTTCCCAGCCAGGTAATTGAACCTTTTTACCGTAAAATGTATTTTAGGAAATACATCCGCGATATTATCCTCTCTAGGTACCCGGAATAGTTTGACCTTCCCTTGCCTCACGAGTTGTGCTAGTAGGTGATACCGAACCTCTATGTGCTTGGTCCTAGCTTCCCCTAATCCTCTCTCCGATAATAATACCGTTCCTTCGTTATCCTCGAAGAGAGGGGCAGGGCCTTCAAGGTTTATTCCGATATCCCGTAAAGTTTGTTATACTGCGAGAAGTTCCCTGACTGCCTCGTTAGCTGAAATTGTCTCTGATTCCAACGTAGATTGAGCTATTACTGATTGTAATTTAGAAAACCACGAAATTGGGGTTCTGTTGAATAAGTAAACATATCCGGACCTTGACTTCCGCGAAGTTTTGTCCCCCGCAAAATCCCAGTCTACAAATCCAACAATTGGTTGATCCGCGATAATCCTATCTACATTGGCGAGAACTGGCACACTGAACATGTCCATTCCGGGCATTGTAGGTTTTCCAACGATATCATCGATTGCGTTAGCCGCTGCACAAGATTCCAGGTTGGGTTTCCAAGACTCCGGAGTTTTAGGAACCGAGAAATTGCTTTCCAACATTTCCGTAAATTTCGATCCCCTCTCCTGAAAAATAGTGCTCGCGGGGTCAAAAGCCACAAAAACATCCGGTGTATCATGGCATAAGACATCTCCGGTTTGGGGACCTGGGACTTGGCCGCTATGCTCAAAGGGCATATGAGGAGTGGCCCGGTATGAACAGCTTAAAATATGAGCATCCCTATCAGGCATCTAAGGTCATAGCGTAAGAGGCGATGGTCCTTCTTCAGGGGGGCGGGGTTATATCGGAAGTGAACGGCGTTTTAGCCGGTATCTCCTTCATATAACCCAACTCCTCTAAGATCAACAACTCATATTACGCTGATGCAAAGCAATCCCTTTTTCAGTCTGAATGATCTGAATGTTCTTGAACTCGGTAGCCTTTCCCAGATCTTTACACCTGAAACCTCTCTTTTCAAACTGCTTCACCATCTTGGTGTGCCTTTAAATGGGATGCAGCAATGGCAGCCATCATCAACATGAAAGGACGCCAGTTGAGTGGTTTGTGGACTACTCCCGTGTTTTACGAAAGAGACTCTGTCTAACGTGAGGGGCTTGAACTTCAGTTTGGTTATGGGCTCCCCATACAACATGTCATACCAGAGGCGGCCCGCCTCCGGATGCCCGTATAAAGCTTTTTTCAGAAGCCAGACGTACCCTGCCATCTGAAATTCAGCCGGCGGTTTGACATATGTCATATGGGATCCTCGCGTGTAGATACGCGGTCGTGAAGTCAATCAACCATAGATCTATCCAAAAAAAGGCTGCATAGGCTATCATGAGCAAAATAGTCCTATGCTGGGCTGTAGGAGAGTAAGTCTTTTTAGGATTGTACTGTGCATAAGCTTTCAGGAGGTCCCCTCTAAGGGTTATCCGGGCTTTATGAAATTCATCCGCGGTACCTTGTTGTTTTACCGTATCTATCCATTTTATCGGAATAATGGTGTGCCCGACATTACCGCTTCGCTCACTTTCCGCCAAACAAACGCTTTTAGGTCTTTGAGCTGGTCGAATTCTTTCTGTCTGTCTTTTGGTTTCTGTACTACGGGGAATTTCGGGAATTTCTCACTCACAAGACAATACTCCGCCCGGTTTTCCTCCCGGGCACATACCGTAACATGAGCGTTCCTCATCCTCTTTCCCGTGATGATGTTGTCAATCGAGATTTCCGCCTGTTCGTGTGATCTCCATTCCGGTTTATGCGCTGCTCTCTGCACCTCTACCCTAAGGCTCTCCCTCTCCCCCTTGACAAACGCAAATTCAGAGGTGACCTTAACCCCGGGATCATTGGTATCGAGATCAAAACTATGATTTGTGTTGGTCGATAAGGGTGGTGGTGCGGTTATGACCTTTTGCTCACGAGATTCGGGTATTGGCGCCGTTTGCTGCGGGACTTTAGCGTATTTGATGATCTCCGTGTCTAATATTTATCCGTAATGCCATCGTCAAATAAGACATTATGCGCGGGAAATCGTCTAGATTTACGGGTGACGGGGGCAGAAGGGGCCGTCGCCGTCCCCCGCCGTATCGCGGTTTCCCATTTGTCCCCGTAAACTAACTTAGCCCATGCCCACTGCTCCCCGAAAGCTCTTGCCGGAATTTCCATATATATTCCGGACAATTTTTGCCTTTCCTTGGGCTTACGCCCCCTTTTTGTTTTCCTTATCTCCCCCTGTTCATCGCTCGACTGAGCGGCTTTCCACGCACACCTTTTTGTGTTGGTCCAAGGGAGGCGGGTCCGAGTCCAGTCGTCGAACACCGGTCCCTCCTCCGCTTCACTGTCCTCGTCAGTTTGCGGAGTGTGGGGCGACTCTTCGATAGGGGGTGACTCCTGAGTAAGGGTCGGAGCGAAAGAGAGAGTTCCTACCGGGGGGTTTTCTCCCCCTGCCGGAATCTCCTCCCCCGGGTCCTCCCCTGAAACGGTACCTTGACTTTCTGGGGTCATTTGTTGCGATAGGGGAGAGGTGGACTGTTGCCAATTAACAGAAAACATCTCGCCCGAGGCATCGTCTCTTTCGAGAGATTTAGATGCCCCCCTCTTTCCCAGTTTCCAAACATCGAAAATAACATTACGGACATTACCGAATATTTTCCTTGCAAGCGGATCATATACCTGATAATAGCCGTTGTTTCTTTCGTACCCGAGAAATAAAACTTTCCTTCCCTCTCGCCTTTTCCCCTCTTGGAGTCCACCTTCATGTACGCCAGGCATCCGATAGGTTGTAGGTGATGCAACAGGGGGCGCGGCTTCCGCTTATGAATGATTTCATAAGGGGGCTTCCCTTTGAAGGGGCCACGGGCAAGGGGTAGGAGGTTGCCAAAATAGGTAAAGGCTTTCTCTGTCTCCGTCCACATAGACTCGGGAAGTTCAGCGTTGCTGAGAACTGCCCTTGCGGGTCCGGCGGGCGGCCACACGTTTGGTGAGCTCGTTCTATTTTAGTAACCGCCTCTCCCCGGAGGCTTTCGGAGCCTCTAGGAGGACCGATTGATTTGCATCAATCCAGGTCTGAAACTCCTTATACTTTCCGTATTCCTGGTCACAAGTAAGGAATTTCACTTTCCTTCCTGTATGCCGTTCAAAGAAGGCAACGGCCATAAGGAAGCACGTGAAAAACTCGTTTTTGTGCCTCAGGTAATAGTCTACTTGAACTCAAATCAGGTTTTGCCACAAAAAAAATCTGGCCACTATACCACAAAACCCGTACATATTCCTATGCAATCGTGAAACTTTCCGACAAAAATTGGTGGGGCCGGCTTGAACATGAAATGTTGGAGTGGTTGTCTTTAGTTTTGACCACTTTGAACTTCTCTTTTTGAGAAAATCTTTCTGGCAGCCATATTAAAATTCAATAGTCAAATTTGCATTTATTGAAACAGCAACTTTATTCACATTTTTGGGGGGGGGGTT
>WBZZ01000874.1:0-20000 GCA_019918135.1 Paulinella micropora | reverse complement strand
TATTTATATATATATATCTATATATCGATATATCTATATATCTACCTACCTACCTACCTACCTGCCTACCTACCTACCTACCTACAAAGGACCTACCTGCCTACCTACCTACCTACCTACAAGGACCTACCTATCAACGTACCTGTCAACGTACCTACATATCTACCTATCTATCAATATATCTACCTATCTACCAATCTACCTACCTACCTACCTACCTTATACCTTATCTACCTATTTATCTGTCCGTCTACCAGTATATGTACCTGGATTTTATGTCTCTCTCTCTCTCTTTCTCTCTCTTTCTCTCTTTTTTTTTCGTGGGCGATGACCTTGATGCGCAGGTCGGCGGGGCTGTCGTAGCGCTCTCGCATCTGCTCCTCGTCTTTGTGCGCAGAGTACATGTTTGCGTCGGGCTTGCTGCTTGCTTGTGTGCTCTGCATCACCAAGAACAACATACACGGATACATGCATACTTACTTACATACATACAGCAACACATAATACAACACCCACGCAAGCACACATATACACACACATGTACACACAACACACACCACAACAGACACAACAAAACACAAGACACAACGCACCACGCATAACACAACACAAAACACTAAATACAGCAAACAATAGGTGACATCATACACAGCACGCAACAACGAACAAAAAATACAACCATTCAACACAACGCAACACATCACACCAACAGACAGACACAACGCAACACAAATACAACACACACACAAAACAAAACACACAGCAGCAAACACACGCAACACAAAACACACAACACAAAACCACAACACACAATCGACAAAGCAAAACAAACAAATACCAAACACACGATCAAGTACTCGATCACCTACATCATAGTGACATGGACAGACACATATAACCTCTGATTCTACCACCGGCAGGTTTCGAACAACTGTGTGAGTAGGTCGAAGACGGTTCTTATCGAAGGACTTCAACGAAGCAAAGTGAATCACTCTTGCGTCACTCATGCTCGGAATATTTTTAGTCCATCACTGCTACATCATTAGATCCTCTATATTTTTTCTGCACAGCCAATGATCTTCCTTTGCAAATTTGTTTCCACTCGCCACTTTTCATTGCCGTTTTCTAATGGTGGGCCGCGCCAATGAACCAGGTATGCTCGCCACCAAATCCTCTTGCGGTGACGAGACTATAAATGTGAGGACACAAGTGACACAGCCGTTTATTTGGAACTATTTCACTTATCAGACTCGTCTCGATGCAGTCTTATGACACTGGCGACAGGTCCCAGATGGTAGACCTTAACCACTGGGCTATCGCGGTGCCACAAGGCGAAACAGCTTGAGCAGTCCGGCGAGCATGAGCCAAATTTGGATCGGTAGAGGCGAAGGCGATTGTTGCAGCTCAACAATCGCCTTCTGATAAGGTTGTGACTTCCCCCCTCCAGCGCCCGCCAACGTGGGAAAGCAGAGCGGGAAGACATCTGGCTAAGCAGCAGTACCCTAAGCCCATCAGAGGGCTTAGCCTGCCGCTCCCAGCCAGCTACTTCCTGCCGGACAGACCATTGCTTTACCACCTCGTTCCAGTTCGCCAGAGCGGCCCGCCAGTCCTTATCATCTACCGTGCCATCTTCGTTCACGACCCGCTTGAGCGCATCCAAGCCCTCCCGCAGCCTGTGATCTGCTAAGATCAAATTTTCCGTATCTTCCTTCCATTTGCACCGACCCGTGTTGTAAAGCCTGCGTGTTAGCGCTGTGTTGCCCAGTAACTCGATGCGCCCTAGGAACCGAAGCCGGGCCGCCTTGGCAAGGATGCTAAAACTCGGCGTGCGGCCTAAACCCCTGGTGATGCAGCCGCTTGTGCGCGTACCAACACCCAAGATGACCCGCAGGGGCGCTACCAACGCGCCCTCCAGCTTACTCAGCTTGTTGGCGCCCGGCAGATCCCAAAAAGCCGATGCGTAAAGCAACTTTGCGCCAACCATTTGCTGCCAATTCATCAGCCGAAGACGCGCTGGAACTTCATGGGCAATCCAGAGGGTGTAGCAGGCAGCCGTTCCCGCTACAGTGATTTCCGCCGCCCGCTTCGCTTGCGGTTTATCGGAGAGGGTGTCCGTGAGCAGAACTCCCAGGTATTTGTAGTGGTCGGTGACGTTGAGAACCTTGCCCCGGAACCTCACGCATGGGGGCGACTTTTTTGACTTGGCGTGCCCGTATATCGGCATGACTTCCGTCTTGCCCGGTTTCAGGTTGATTTCAAGCCGATAGTCCTCCACGAATGTCGCCACGACATTTACAATCTGTTGAAGCTCCGTGACACTATGCGCAATTACCGCAACGTCGTCGGCGTAAAGCAGGGTCCGTATGTCTTCGATGCGGTTGAGGTCCTCGATCTCCAACTCTTTCGCGATTCGGACCGTTAGCTCATCCATGAAGACGTTGAACAGCGACCCTTGCTGAACTCCCATCTCTTCCAGCACTTCACCAGTGAGTTCGCCATCGACTAGCACTCGCGATGACGTTCTTCGGTAAAACGCCGCAGAATGCAATAGAACTTGCCCTGTACCCCCATCTGGGTTAGCCTCTGAAACAACCCGGCCCGCCAAACCGTAGGGAATGCCTTTCTCAGATCCACGAACAAAACGAAAGAACGGAGGCCAGCTTGTTGTCTAAGGCGCAGACGCTCCTTAAGGACAAAAATCTGGTCCCCCGTACTACGTTTTGGCCGGAACCCACCCTGCTCTGGGCGCAGCCTGCCCGGCTGATCGATGAAAGCCGTAAGCCTCGCCGCCATAAGGGGCAGATACATCTTACCCAGACAGCTCAGAATCGCGATGTCTCTCCAATTTTCCGGATCGGTTGGGTCGCCTCCTTTTGGGATGTTGACGATAATCGCTTTGCCCCAGTCGCTGGGGGTGTATTCGCACGATTTCAACCAGTTGAAGAAGCGCACCAGAAAGCTCACAATCCGCGTGCCTCCGTACTTGAGCATCTCGTTCTTGATCTTATCCGGTGAGCACGCTTTGTGATTCTGGAGATTTTCCTGGCAGAGGTCCACTTCCTTCTCGGTGTAATCATAGTCCAGCGGGCCCGTCTCAGTCCGGATCTTCTCGGCTTGCGCCATGGCCTCATATTGGTCGCGCAGGTTGTCGTTATAGTGGAAGGTTTCGCGGGCCTTCCGCTCGGGCTCAATCCGCGCTGCTTCCTCATCGGAACCGACTTCCTCTACACATGCATCCTCCAAAAACTGGTTTTCTTTGGGGACCACCATACGTCGGCGGTATTCTTCCCATTCTTGTAGTTTTTCCCGGAGTGTGCATGCCAGAGTGCCATCGGGCTTCCGAACAGGAGCAGAAGCTTTGGACCGCCGAACCCCGCCCAAACGCTTTGACAGCTTCCAGTACGTGGCCATGGTAGCGCTCCTGAAGTTGGCAGCGGTGTCATTCTGGACCCGCATCCACGCTTGCTCCTTCTTCTCCTTGCATAACCTTCTGACCGCCTTCCTCGCTTCTTTATATCTTTGCCAGGCCTCTCGGTTGGCCTCATTCCTTCGCCAGAGGCCGTATGCCTCTCTCCGTCGCGCAATCGCTTCCCTAAGACTCTCATCAAACCATGCATTAGTAAACCCTGGCCTAATCACCCGAACTCCCAAGACCTTCGCGGCTGCGCCCGTGAAAGCTCGGACCACTAAGCTAGCGACCCTATCTACCTCCTGCTGAAGCTCATCCGGGTCACCGGCCTCCACTGCTGATAGATCTGGGAGGCCATCTGGCAACAGCCCCGATATACCAGCTGCAAAGGTCTCGTCGTACTTCAACCTAAGCTTAGACAGCTCACTCTCCTTACCCTCAACTACCCTGCCTATCAAGCGTCTGCCTTGAATGCTTTGTACAGCTTTACCTGCTTTTTGGGGGGTGGCTGTCCCCCCCAGACCAGTCCGCCCACACAGCTTTGTGGTCGGTATCAAGGTCTACCTCGTCGACGCCGAAGCTCGCCTCCTCCGCCAGCTCGGAAGAGACGCAGATGTAATCCAGCAGATGCCTTCGTCCACCTACATTTTCCTGCCTAGACCACCAATATTTGTCCCCCCGTGGTTGCGAAAACCCACTGAGATTGCGCAACCCCGTGGCAACAAGCATCGCAGCCAGCAACTCACCATTCTCACTCCTAACCCCTCTACCCCTCTCATCTATCTCGCCAAAGGGGCCCACCACTCCCTCCTCCCGCGCTATTCTGGCGGGCCCCAGCTTAGCATTAGCATCACCAACCGTAACCACATGACCTTTGGTGGCGAAGTAGGAGACGGCCGCCTGCCACGCCTCATAGGCTGCAATAGATTCCTCTCGTTGATTTTCTTGGGGGAAGTAGCCGTTGCCGACGAACACATCCGACGCCGTCGCGCTCCCAGACGACAGCCTCACCCACAATTGCTGTGGGTGTGGAACAGGCGCCTGTACAATGGTAGCGCACGGTGCCAGATAGTTGGCCACCAACGTCAAGACTCCCCCCAAGAGACGCGAGCCCGCACCAGTTGCAGCCGCTTTGCCGAGGACTGCGAAGCCGTCGACTTGGAGCTTCTCCACCTTCTGCGACGATAGGTTGTGCTCCTGGACTCCGACGATCACCCAGCCTTGCTCCTTGTAGTGCTCCGGCCATTCCCCAAAGCCTGGGCTATCCACACCCACTTTGCCTTGCCAATTATGTGAGGCCACCCTCAGTGGGAAGCCTTTCACAAATTGGGAAGAACGAAGCTGGTGCCGATGCCTGCGCTTCGGTTGAGCCCGCCTGGAGCCCTCCGCCACCCTCCACGGCCCATCCTGCACCCTCCGCCCCAGCTCCTCCACTCCCGCATCCCGCCCCACTCCGCCAAGGGAGATTCACCGCTTGAGGCTTCGCCCTGGGGCTCGTCGACTTCCACGTCGAGCACCCAGTAGCCAAACCCCTGCTTGCGAAGCTCCCTCTGCATCTCTACATACTGGGCACCCCCCCGTGCAGCCCGCTGCTTCTCTCTTTCCCGGAAAGTCCTACCCGTCGCAACGTGAACCTTTCCCGTGAAGAACTTACGCTCCCGCAGCAGCCGCACCATCTTCTCCGCCTCCTCACAAGACGCACATTTAATCCGCAAATGCCGCCCGCTACCTCTGCCCGCGAATTCCACCTCGACTTCCCCGAGACCGAGAATTCGGAGCTCTCGCGCCATGACCACTGTCTGAGAGACATGCGATAGCCCCCATACTATGCAACATCAGATTCTCTTATCCAGCTCATTTCGTACCTTCCCCCGCCACCTCCTCGGTGGCGGTACCGCTTGCCACACGCCGTGACCAGACCTTTCCGGATGTGACTTCTCTTCCGAGGTTGGGGAGGGTGATCGAGATGCAGCAGGATTGCTGGCTCTACGTGATTCAGGTTGCCCGTCAGGTACGCGAGCACTCGACCAACCCACGCCGGCCGAGTAGCCATCGCCACCCGCAGGCGCACTCCCACGGGGAACGTCTAAACCTGAAGGATTACCGCCTTGACCCATAGGGCCAGCACTAGCGGCCGCGCTCTTCGCATAAGAACCTGACATAAGTGGTATGGGACCCCGGTGCCGCATTGATCGAGTTGTAAACTCGATAAATGAGGACCCAGGCGGGGTTATTTAAAGCTCAACCCTTAAAAAGCATACGTGTACGTATGTATAGGAATACACGCAAACACTCACCTGCATCCGTAACCAGGCACGAGGCAGGACCCGCTGTGCATCATCGAGGTAGGTGTCGTGGCAAACCACCCTGCGTCCGATAAACGCTGCAAGTGAGTCATCTACCGAGAGCACAGAGTGACAGGCCCGTGCACGTGTACCCACCACCCCATAACCCTCCGCCAGAGCAACCCCATGGCATCCGCAGGATGAGCACGAAGAGTGCTGAGAGAGAGGGTGAGCCAGGAGCCCCGCTCCGGTCCGTCGTTACTTTGGTCATTTAGTCGTTTCAAGGCTTGTGGTAAGGTGTAGGGCCTCTCGCCTTCGTACAAACTCCGACCGACAGTAGTTTGGTTGACCATCCTTCGCGGTGACCCTCTGAACACAACCCCCTCCCCCAGTGCCCACCCCTTGTGATTCCAGAGGCCACCCCGAGCCAAGAGCCATGAGTATGATGAGCAACTCACATGAGTTACTCTCAGTAATTGGGACCCGTCTCATAAATCAATGGAACGCTTATCGTGCGCCCCTCATAGGCTCAGCCCGCCCATGTGAAAGCTAGGCCTCGCCCAAAGCAAAGCAAAGCAAAGCAACAACAACAAAAAAAAAAAAAAAAAAAAAAAAAAAAAAAAAAAAAAAAGAGAGAGAGAGAGAGAGAGAGAGAGAGAGCGAGCGAGAGCGAGGCCGCCGTGGCTCGCCCGCAATCCAGCTGGGTGCACCTCGTCACAACCACTCATCGGCGTGAGCTCATAGCTGTGTGCGACATAGGTACAAGAGCAAGAGGAGAAACAGTGTGCCAGCGTGGATGTGTGGGTGAGGCAGTGCGGTGAGGCAAAGCAGCGATGCCAGTCGAATCCCTGGAGATGGAACCTAGCATCAAAAACATCGTATAAGTCTACCCCAGGCCTCCATCCACCGAGTGGTGAGCTCGATAAAAGAAGACCCGAGTGGGGTTATTTAAAGCTCAACCCTTAAAAAAGCATAAACATGTACGCCGCCAGGAACCCAACAAAAATAATATAGCAGCCAGGAACCCAACAACAATAACATAGCAGCCAGGAACCCAACAACAATAACATAGCAGCCAGGAACCCAACAACAATAACATAGCTTCCGTAACCAGCCTTCAGGAACCCCCCTCAGTTACCCGCCCCCGTAACCAGGCCAGAGACGTGACGTACTATGCATCATTGAGGTGTCGTGGCAAGCCACCCTGCGTCCGATAGAAGCTACAAAAGAGTCATCTACCGAGAACACTAAGTGACAGGCCCGGTCACATGCACCCAACACGTCCCGACCCTCCGCCAGAGCATCCTCATGGCATCCGCAAAGTGAGCACGAGGGGTTCTGGGAGAGAGGGTGAGTCAGGAGCCCCGCGTGCAGGCAGTCGCTACTGTGGCAGTTGAGTGATTTCAAGGCTTGTGGAAATGTGTGGGGCCTGTCGCCTTCATACCCACTCATACCGACAGTAGTTTAGTTAACCAACCTGTCCAGTGACCCACTGAGCCCAACCCCCTCCCTCAGATAACCCCCACCCCCCGCACTCACCCCGAGTGATACCAGAGGCCACCCCGAGCCAAGAGCCGTGAGCGTGGTGAGAAAGCTTCTCTCAGTAAAAGTTCCCGTCTCATGAATCAGTGGAGCACTGATTATGTACCCCTCATAACAAGCTGCCAACGGCCCCAACCCCGCCGTGTGGCGGTGACACCCAACCATGTATTGGTGCCCCCCAAAATAATAATAATAATAATAATAATAATGATAATAATGATAATAATGATAAATATTGATCTGTCATGGCTGAGCCCGAATAATAATAATAATAATAATAATAATAATAATAATAATAATAATAATAATAATAATAATAATAATAATAATAATAGTGCTTCTCTGTCAATGGCTGATGCATTTCTGCACATGCGCCTCCATCGTCTCACCCGTGAGGGGAGTACGAAGAATTGACGATAAGCTCTAATGACACCCCCGCAAGGGCAGTTCCAACACTTCCAGACGGGCCGGTATGTTCAATGAAAATACTGGTCCAGCCGGACCGGTATGTTCACTGAAAATACTGGTGGCACCGACGGGAATCGAACTGGCGACAGGGCCCAGATGGTAGAATTTGACCACTGGGCTATCACGGTGTCCATATAATAATAATAATAATAATAATAATAATAATAATAATAATAATAATAATAATAATAATAATAATAATAATAATAATCAGCCCAATAACCTCAAGGCGTTAAACTGTGACGCCAACTCATAACCCTTTGGTGGTAGATGCTGGGGAGGAGGGTCGTTGCGCGCGTAAAAGATCTTAAACTCCGCATATGCTGGTTGATAGCCCAGGACCCAGCAGACACCAGATTGTTATGGGTGGGGTTTCGAGGCAGCTCTAGCAACCGCGCTTGGTGTATGCACTTGGACATTCGGTGACGCCTTGCAAGAGGTTGCTGGGACTGCGGAATAACCTCGGCTTAGTGCAGTCTTGCCCTCAGGAGCTCCATCGGTGGCCCCGATCATCAGGCGAGAGACTGACACGGGGGGGTGGAGGACCTCGAACAAGGGTATTGGAGGCTTATGTCCGTTGAGGATATGCCATTAGCTGCATCAGTACGCCTCAGATGTAGTAAATCTGCCTTGGAGTGTTGACTGTGACATATTTGAGGGAAATCCCGATGAAAAAACCTAGTCACACTTGCTAAACAGAGTTCCAGCCCAATGGCCTCAAGGCATTAAACTGTGACGCCAACTCATAACCCTTTGGTGGTAGATGCTGGGGAGGAGGGTCGTTGCGCGCGTAAAAGATCTTAAACTCCGCATATGCTGGTTGATAGCCCAGGACCCAGCAGACACCAGATTGTTATGGGTGGGGTTTCGAGGCAGCTCTAGCAACCGCGCTTGGTGTATGCACTTGCACATTCGGTGACATCTTGCAAGAGGTTGCTGGGACTGCGGAATAACCTCGGCTTAGTGCAGTCTTGCCCTCAGGAGCTCCATCGGTGGCCCCGATCATCAGGCGAGAGACTGACACGGGGGGGTGGAGGACCTCGAACAAGGGTATTGGAGGCTTATGTCCGTTGAGGATATGCCATCGTCTCACCCGTGAGGGGAGTACGAAGAATTGACGATAGGCTCTAATGACACCCCCGCAAGGGCAGTTCCAACACTTCCAGACGGACCGGTATGTTCAATGAAAATACTGGTGGCACCGACGGGAATCGAACTGGCGACAGGGCCCAGGTGGTAGAACTTGACCACTGGGCTATCACGGTGTCCAAAATAATAATAATAATAATAATAATAATAATAATAATAATAATAATAATAATAATAATAATAATAATAATAATAATAATAATAATAATAATAATAATAATAATAATAATAATGATAATGGTAATAATAATAGTAATACTGAGAGTGTAGAAAACGGTTGAGTGAACGTGGAAATGTATATGTGGGAGATGCAACATAAGAATATCGGATATACCACATGTACAACAAAGTCACACTAGAAAAAGTGGAAGTATACATACAAAGACAACATTCTGGTGAATGTAAGTATGGGTGCATACTTCAAAAATGGAACTGTCAAAATTAAAGGGATTACAGGAGTGAATAATAATGCTTGTTTGGGCCCATTTATACACGCAAAAATACACATGCGTAGGAAGGCCTACTCAACGAAAGTACTAACAGCATGCATGATCTTGCATGTATGAGAAGGGAGATGTTTGAGTAAAAGAGAGCGGAGGTAAAGGAGTTTACTGGAGGCTGGGACCTGAGTACGGGAGCTTATGTCAGATATGGTCGCGAGCAAGAGAGTCTAGCATATCAAGCAACAGGTGTGTGAATGGTCTGTCTGGAAGGCTTGGAGATGCCTTGCGGGGGTGTCAGTAGAGCCTATCGTCAAATCTTCGTACTCCCCTCGCGGGTGAGACGATGGAGGCACATGTGCAGAAATGCATTCGCCATTGACTGAGAAGCACTATTATTATTATTATTATTATTATTATTATTATTATTATTATTATTATTATTATTATTATTATTATTATTATTATTATTATTATTATTATTATTATTATTATTATTCAGCCCAATGGCCTCAAGGCGTTAAACTGTGACGCCAACTCATAACCCTTTGGTGGTAGATGCTGGGGAGGAGGGTCGTTGCGCGCGTAAAAGATCTTAAACTCCGCATATGCTGGTTGATAGCCCAGGACCCAGCAGACACCAGATTGTTATGGGTGGGGTTTCGAGGCAGCTCTAGCAACCGCGCTTGGTGTATGCATTTGCACATTCGGTGACGTCTTGCAAGAGGTTGCTGGGACTGCGGAATAACCTCGGCTTAGTGCAGTCTTGCCCTCAGGAGCTCCATCGGTGGCCCCGATCATCAGGCGAGAGACTGACACGGGGGGGTGGAGGACCTCGAACAAGGGTATTGGAGGCTTATGTCCGTTGAGGATATGCCATTAGCTGCATCAGTACGCCTCAGATATAGTAAATATTATTATTATTATTATTATTATTATTATTATTATTATTATTATTATTATTATTATTATTATTATTATTATTATTATTATTATTATTATTATTATTATTATGGAGGCACATGTCCAGGATCTGGATCTGATGCTATAGTCTGAGGAAGCCTATTATTATTATTATTATTATTATTATTATTATTATTATTATTATTATTATTATTATTATTATTATTATTTATGGACACCGTGATAGCCCAGTGGTCAAGTTCTACCATCTGGGCCCTGTCGCCAGTTCGATTCCCGTCGGTGCCACCAGTATTTTCATTGAACATACCGGTCCGTCTGGAAGTGTTGGAACTGCCCGTGCGGGGGTGTCATTAGAGCCTATCGTCAATTCTTCGTACTCCCCTCACGGGTGAGACGATGGAGGCGCATGTGCAGATTTGCATCAGCCATTGACAGAGAAGCACTATTATTATTATTATTATTATTATTATTATTATTATTATTATTATTATTATTATTATTATTATTATTATTATTATTATTATTATTATTATTATTTGGACACCGTGATAGCCCAATGGTCAAGTTCTACCATCTGGGCCCTGTCGCCAGTTCGATTCCCGTCGGTGCCACCAGTATTTTCATTGAGCATACCGGTCTATTTCTGGACCAGTATTTTCATTGAACATACCGGCCCGTCTGGAAGTGTTGGAACTGCCCTTGCGGGGGTGTCATTAGAGCTTATCGTCAATTCTTCGTACTCCCCTCACGAGTGAGACGATGGAGGCGCATGTGCAGAAATGCATCAGCCATTGACAGAGAAGCACTATTATTATTATTATTATTATTATTATTATTATTATTATTATTATTGGACACCGCGATAGCCCAGTGGTCAAGTTCTACCATCTGGGCCCTGTCGCCAGTTCGATTCCCGTCGGTGCCACCAGTATTTTCATTGAGCATACCGGTCTATTTCTGGACCAGTATTTTCATTGAACATACCGGCCCGTCTGGAAGTGTTGGAACTGCCCTTGCGGGGGTGTCATTAGAGCTTATCGTCAATTCTTCGTACTCCCCTCACGGGTGAGACGATGGAGGCGCATGTGCAGAAATGCATCAGCCATTGACAGAGAAGCACTATTATTATTATTATTATTATCATTATTATCACTATCATTATAGTGCTTCTCTGTCAATGGCTGATGCATTTCTGCACATGCGCCTCCATCGTCTCACCCGTGAGGGGAGTACGAAGAATTGACGATAAGCTCTAATGACACCCCCGCAAGGGCAGTTCCAACACTTCCAGACGGGCCGGTATGTTCAATGAAAATACTGGTCCAGAAATAGACCGGTATGTTAAATGAAAATACTGGTGGCACCGACGGGAATCGAACTGGCGACAGGGCCCAGATGGTAGAACTTGACCACTGGGCTATCACGGTGTCCATATCACTATCATAATAATAATAATAATAATAATTATTATTATTATTATTATTATTATTATCATCATCATTATTATTGTTATAATTTTCATTATAGTTATTATCATTATTAATATTATTATCATATGATTATTATTATTATTATTATTATTATTATTATTATTATTATTATTATTATTATTATTATTATTATTATTATTATTATTATTATACTAAGCAAAGTTGAATAGAAGAACATAAAGAAAGACGTAAAGACAAACTATATTGAAGCGATCTGGCCCTAATGAGCTGCAGTGCAGGTAATGGAAGACTGGAACCAATGTTCAACAGCTAGGCTCCATAGAAAGAGAAGTATGATAAGATATATATATATACATATATATATATAGAGAGAGAGAGAGAGATACAGAGACAGAGAGAGAGAGAGAGAGGTGAGAGAGAAGGAAAGATAGAAGAGCAGAAGAATAAAAAGGAAGGCCACATGAAGAAACATAAGCACCAAGCTGACACCCACAAACAAACAAACAAGTCAGACAGGGGCAAGGGAGACGGTAAATGTAACACAGGCAGAATGCAGAGGTCAGACATAACCAACATTTTTTTTTCTTAATCTATTTCTCCAACCTGGTTTTATCTTACAATCCCTTTTCCGTTCTGTACCATTTCCTTTCACCTTTCTTCTTTATTTGCTTCTTTATTTGTTTCCGTTTTGGTTTTCGTACTGACGCTTCCAACTTGCCGAGCGCAAGGTGGTATTCTGTGGCGCTGTTAGAGACTTCTGCGCTTTTATCTCTTACCATTCTCCTGCTTCTTCAATTCTTTCTTACATTTTTTACAGTCTTATTTTTATCCTTTTGTTTTTTCTTCTGAGACTCTTTTTCTCCTTCTTTATTTACCTCTGCCTTTGTACTCTTCCTAGCTCTCCTTTTCCTTTCTCAGTTCCTCAATTTCCTTTTTGTTTCTCCCACTTTTTTCCTAATTTTTCTTTTATTTTACCTTTTAGTTTTTTTCTTTCTTTTCTTTTCTTTTTACGCTTCATTTTGTTTTCCGTTATTGTATCTATTTGATACCACTTCAATTTTATCTTCTGTTTCACACTCAGTTCTACGAGTTGCAAGTATTTTATTAAAACAGCTCTTGCGTAAAAAAGGACTTCCGACAGTAGATGGAGAAGAGGGGCTGTTGTTGTTGTTGTGTTGTTGTGGTTGTTGTTGCTGCTACTGTCGATGCCGTTGTTGTCATTGTGTTTGCTGTCTTTGCTGTCGTGGGAAGAAGGAGTAGACGGAGAAGAGGGGAGAGAGTTGAAGGAGAAGAGGGGAGAGAGTTGAAGGAGGAGGAGAAGGTAACTTTCCTTCTCATGCTTCGTCTTCCCACTCCCTCCAACGAGTGGCAAGTTTCTATTATTGATTAAAAAAGTGGCAAGTATTCGGAGGCTATTAAAACAGTGTTCACGTAAAAAAAGAAAGTGATTGCGTAAAAAAAAAAGGTCGTTGCCGTCGTTCAGTGTCGTTGGCACGGTCTGTTTCGTCGTCGTTTGTGTAGTGACTAAGTGTTTAAGTTCCCGATGATTCCAATTGGTATTAATAATTCAAGTTTGTTACCCAATTGGAAAAATTCGATAAGCCGGGAATAGCGCAAAATTTCAAGTTTATTAATAGTTGATCAGAATGAATACCGTTACCCGTACCAAATCAAATTCGAAGTATTAGAGGCTATATATTATATAGTAATGTTGGAACTAATAATTTTAATTAATAGTTAAGGACCGGCCGTATCAGAGTCACGTAACGGTGTCTGTAGAGCCATCACTTATGATCCGGCCAGTCTAGCCTAGTTACGTGGCGTGTTCTGTTGGCGCCTTTTCTTATTAAAGCTGTAGTACTGCTGATAGAGCCTACGGTGCCAGTAGTGGTTGCTATCATAGACTCATTATTATATTAATAATAATATTCTAAAAGGTTATCTAGCCTTGACTCATGATTAGCGGACTCTGCGTCAGCAGCTTTAATCAGTTGCACTTAGTCTGGCCCCAAGGAGAGGCATGAGGCCTTCAGTTTGAACAGAAAAGCATATGAGTGCAAGGGTCGACGTGCAGCAGGCCCAGTCGACAACGTGACAATTCGTGGGCAGGCTGAATGCGCCCACCTCAAACTTTGAACGCGTCTTCAACGGTGGCTAGATACCATAGTACAGACATACCAAACTGCTTCATTCCTAATAGTTGAATAATTCCCCCATTTCTACTTCACTGTAGGAATTTATTAATAGTTGAGATTTACTATCTTCCGCACTTTGGTCCAGGAACATCATGGCCCATGTTCGAAACATCGTCACACAAAGGGTTCAAGGTGGATCCCCCACCATTTAACAGTAGAGAGTCCAGACTGGGATAACTGGGAATATGGATTTCCAGCTGCTTTGGCTATCCACGACCCAATGGGAATAGGCGAACTACCCCCCCACAGGAAACACCCTTTGTACTTGCAGGCAAAACAAGTAAGCTCTTTTGATCACTCTGAAACACCACCCAACGAACCATTTCTATTTCCTAGCGCAGAAAGAGAGACTAAAAATCAGGGTCAGGGAGAGAATAAGAGACCGGTTATCGTCAAAAAGGAACGCAGTAGTGCTTCCTCTAGCGCCACCCCATCTGTCAAACAAGAACAGAAAGACAGTTCTTCTTCTTCTAGCTCTGCTCAACCTAGCACCTCTTCTACCTCAATAACTACCGAACAGAAAGGCTCTGCCTGGAATCCCTATTCTGGAATGTGTTCTTTAGGGGCAGGTTTGTCACGGAAATCGATATTATAGGTTTGAACAGGGGCGCAGGGGGCTTTGTGGGACGGGACTTTCCCATTTTTTCAACGCCTCTCAACGCAAATATTTCCTCAGCAATGAAAAAGAGTGGCAAGCGGGAACGTGAAGAACCCGAAGAAATTTGCAAGGCAACGTCCCCTGTCAAAGCGGCTTACGGCAAGGACTTTTGGGACCTCAAGACTGTCGATTTCAGAAACATAATTTCCGGACACCCTCGAATTACCTCAAAACTGCCTGAAAAGCCCGAGGCCCGGCCGGTACAGTTAAAATAACTGGTCGCCGGTTGAGAGAATTGCTGTAGCTCCAACTGTGGACATCACCCCCGAATTATCAGGTAAAAACTTATTTAAACATTTCGTCTGACCGGACACGTCTGAAATGCCAATTTGGTCCTGGTCTTTTGGCGGCTTTTTGTCTTTGCGTCACTGAGCTGATATAACGAGACATCATTCTCTTTTTGAGGACTGTGTTTGGTTATATTGCCGACTTACTCTTCGATTGAGCTATCGTTGGGGATAGTACACTTGGAGATAGCTAAAGGCTGATTTCTTTTCTGATCTGTCGTACAGACATCAGATAAGCACAAATTTATTTTTCGCTGATCTGTCGCACAGACATCAGACGAAAACAAACACTCCAACCCATCCTCAAACAAAAAACTTACAAACAAGCAATCAATTTGTCATAAGCTGGCATAACCTTCAGCCCTAGTGCACATTTGGCTTCTGTGTGCTCTTCTACAAGACACCAGACCACACCTACTCCACTCCCTTTTGCTGCTTGCATAAAGCCAAGTAGGACAAGTGCGAAACAAACATCAAACAAACACACAGACAGAGGAGAAACGAGCAAAGCACTCCCACTCTCTGTTCTGAACCATCTTCCTTGCATTTTCTCTGCTGAAACCAGAGGAAATTGCACATCTCTCACACAAGAGCAAGACAAGTATCGAAGCACACTGTCCGACGACAGACTGACTTCTACAAAACAGCTCTTCTGACCAATCTATCGCTATCTCTGTGTAGGGCCTGACGCCCCATAGCTATTTCAATAGAGAAAAGAAAGATCCTGAAGGAGAAGAAGGTTGCATAGAGAGAGAAAAGAATAACAAAAAAAAAAGCAGACAAGACTCTCATAACATAAGATGGAAGACGAGACTGAGCAGACTGATGTGACACCAAGATTATGGTCCTAGTGCGGGAGGAGAGGAGCAGAAACAGGAGTACTCAGACGAGAGGGGGGATAGAGATGAAGAGGAGAGAGAGGATTATACAGTAGATATACAGTCGACAGGGGAGGGTGATGCACAAGAAGCGAGTGCAGAGCTCTCCACTGACAGAGGGAAAGAGAGAGGAGATGCAGGATATTAGGCAGAATATCCAAGCCACATGGGAACAGTGGCAACATATGATGATGAAGAGACCTTCTTCCTTAACTACCCAACCTATTATAAAACACACATCTATATTCCTTATGAAAAAAGGAATAGACCAGGACAGGGTCAAAGCAACCTCCTGATCGAAATTCCGGTCCTGCGAAGCCTCTCTTTAACAAAGTGAGGATTGAGCAAGAAAGAGTGCTATTGCTAGATATCAAATATGGCGACACTCTTACACAGTGCGACATATACGACATAATATCTGCAACACTCTACGCTGCTGTGCTCGTTGCGGAATTTTATGACCGCACAAACATACAGTGGAGGAATAAACGCACAACTGCAGCATGGCTGTCTGTCTGTGGTGTCCCCACTGATATCAAGAATACAGAGAGAAAGTTCGAAGGTAGAAACCCAGCTGGCATTGAGTTTGCCCTTGAGGCTTTTGTAACTGCCTACACACGGGCTTACAACGAGATGTACAAAGCCCTGAAAGACAACACAAGGCAACATCCTGTTTACGAGGAGGTTGACCAGTCTTGTCAGGTGCTTGAACGCCTCACACAACTCCATAAGGGCCTCTTTGAGGGGAAGGAGCAAAAACCAACATGGAAGCAATGGGCCCACACAAAAAATCACTCTCTCATTAAAGGCCTCTCACAGCAATCCCAAACAATAACAGAGCTGATAAGTCTTCCATGAGAGAAAAGGCACACTTCCTTTCTAGTGCCACAGGGCTTGTACAGTTCGTGACTCATCTAGCACGACTGATGAAAGAAGAAGAGACGAGACAGAAAGAGGAGAAGGAGCAGAAGGAGAAGATAGCTGTGGCGATGGCAGTAGCACGGATGGCTCCACAGCCAACGGCTCTACGTACCACATCTAACCCAGCTCCCAGGAAAGCAGGAGGAGGACCCACAGGAGAAGGACCCCAAGGGGGAGTGACAGTAATTAACTTGACTGACTCCCAGAAGAGAAAGCAGGCGCTGCAGGCAGCCCTAGCTAAAATCAAAATTGGGGGGCCTTAAGCTCTATGCTATCACTGGCAATGAGGCCGACACAGAGAAGACTCTCACGGCTAAGTTCAATGAGATGGACAGATGCTTCCAGCAGAACCAATGTGACATGGAGCAGGAGTATGAAGTCCTAGAACATCTCTGTGATCGATCCCTCCTTGGAGCTGGATTTGATCGTATAACTTACGAGAAATACAGAGGAGAGGAGGAGCTAGCAAGGAAAGGTGGACATGCAGAGATGAGTTGTACCCTGGCCATTGCTGCCCTCATTCGATACTTTAAGGCAAGTGGATACCAACACTTGTGCACGGGCACATTGATTGGGTTTGAAATTTTCGACTTGGTATCGGAGCAGTTGCAGTCTTCCCCTCAGCTTGCATCTGTCTTAACAAATGTGGGCACCCAGTACACTCTCTTTTACAACCACAAAGCCATACTCCTATATTTCCTCAGTGCTTTGCATGTCTACAACAAAAATAAGCTTACACTGCTCATTCAAGACTGCAAAACATTCGACAAGGTAAAGCACTTGAACTTTCTAGAGATGAGCGTCTTTGAGGCCACGACTAAGGCCGTGAACCCAAAAGTGTTATGGACCGAAGTAATGACCGCTTGTCAGAGGCTCGACAGCCAGACAGCATCCTTGATCGGTTCTGCACCGGCTTCTGCTCAACCGCAAGCCGCACATACGCAAGGATCTCTAGGAAAGCGGCCAAGAGAGAACAGTCGTGAAGCTAACATACCTTGCATTCGTTGGTGGGCACGGGCACAATGCTTCAAACACACACAGAAAAAATGCCCGTACAACCACGATGTAGAGGACCCCCGCATCCGACAAACACTCCTCAAGAACGTACGGTCGGACGACAACGCCACCGTCGCCGTTCTGCGCCGACTGCGCAATTATCAGGGGTGGAAGTTACAGGATGTCGCGGACCATGACCATGAATTAGCTGACGCGATCAATTCTCTTTTCGCTAGAGACGATCAAAAGACGGCAGCTATAGAAGCCGCAAGTAGAGGACGAGGTGGAACACGAGGAAGAGGAGCAGGGAGAGGAATCAATCGAGGAGGAGGAGCCCCTTTCGCACGAGGCACATACACTCGCGGGGGAGAGAGGGGATTTTTGAGAGGAGGAGGAAGAGGTGTATTTCAAGGTAGAGGAGGAGGAAGATGGGGTGGCCGAGGTGGATACGGCAGCGCAGAGCGCCCGTACCACAGAGATGGGGCCTGGGCAGACGGCTCGAGCTCAAGTTTGAGTTCCTCAGCACCAGAGGCCTATGCTACATCAGGCGCAACCACTACCGACACTGATGCCGACTCAGGTAACAGAATTGAGGTAGTCCAATGACTAGAGAAGGAGGAAGAAAACAGAACAACAAGCATTGCACAATACACCGCTGAGCAGGTACCAACCAAGGGTACCAGTGAGTCTCAGAGCCCACAGCAGGCCACAGACCAACCCAAAGGTAGTACAATACCAGTACACCCATCACGACAGCAAACAGTGCATGCTGCTAATAGGCAGGCGAGTAGAGCGCTGGCAAAGAGAAAGCAGGCGGGCCCGTCGCGCTGCCTCAGCCGAAGACAGTAAGAATAGAGCCGGCAATCAATCTTATTAACTTGCCGAGGCAAGCAATAGACAAGGAGGATGGATGACATCAACCTCTCCTCACGGACTCAAACAGAGAAAGCAAGGACAATCATCCTTCGCCTGTGAACAATACCCAAAAAGACATTACGAAGACGGCAGAAAGGGAGGAGGACGCAAACCTCGAAAATAGGATACAGATTTTAGAACATAAGCTCCTTGTATTTGCCTTAAAAGGTCACCGGCCAGACGCTTTATGCTATACAAACCTTTTTGTGAAAAATTAAATACCTTTATAACGTTGATAATGATACTATGGCAAATATTAATACTGTCGGCCGGAAATTTACTACGAAACACCATGCGTGGTTAGAAAATAATATGAAAAAATCATCGGGCACCTTGAAAGGAGTTAGCAGGCGGACGGATATAATGGGCATCATCACTTTAAATTTTAAATTGAAATCCGGACGAGTATATCGAGTGGACTTGTACGTTGTCCCCGAATACCAGATCTGTTCTTTTGTCGTACGACCAACTGGCGACAATGAACGTAGTGATTGATTGCGCCGCCAAACGAGTCCTATACGGCGTAGAGCCAGCAGAAGAATTTACTGTCGACTCTCTCCATGCTATTGACTCATGCGAGGCCCTACACCTAGGGGTAGCATCGGAAGGGAAACAGGTGGCCATTACACACGCATACGAGGCATATATGCCAACGGACGCGGTGTCTAAAGATGGTTCAACCTTGTCAGACAAGAGAGAGGCGGAGGTCTATACGGCTACAGTCCCTACATAATGGGATAAAAAGTCGATAGACGATCTAATTGAAAAGAGGAAGGAGGAGATTATATGCATGGGAAAATGGTGCCCATCGCTGGCGAGATTTGGAGAAGGAGCAGGGGCCGATGTATATATTACCAACGGGTATTGTTTTCACGTAAAGGTGGAAGAGAAGGACAGACAGGAGTTTATACCGAGGAGAAGGGGACGATTCCCTGATATCCCGGCAGAAGATATTAAAAGCTTTATCACTAAATTCTGGGGTGACGAGCCCACATGGCCGCGCTCACGGACAGAAGTGAAAAAGTGCCTGCGCACTCTTTTTGAAAACAATAAACCATATACGGTTATACTCCCGTACAATGAGAAGGCGATAATAAATATGGGCGCAGGAGATACGGGACCGGCTTATTGATCATCCGATACCGGTGCCCTCACGGAAGCAACACTTAGTGGTGGCTTGTCGTCTCGGGACTCGTGAGCAGAGTAGTGCATACAAGCGGAAGCTCAGAGACAGGACAATTTGAAATTGATCCCTCAAGCATTCACATGTTTCGATGGCTTCTACACCCGGAAAGCTCCGTTACAATACGCGAGATTAATAGATATGTTGGTAGGTCTGGCGGAGGACGACGAACCAGACACGGCCACATATGAAAAAAACGGGAATGGACGATATATCTGAAGAAGAGTTGGGCTTGGAGGAGGACAGAGCACCCTCAAGCATCAAGAGAATGTCAGAGGAGGAGTTTAAGGCGACGATAG